>JARWKJ010000004.1:57751679-57889179 GCA_029959095.1 Rhinichthys osculus | reverse complement strand
CCTTTTATTACAATTTACATTACGAAACCAATACTACAAACTGCCAAACAACAGCATTGATATTAAAAACCAATACAAATCTTAAAAGAAAGAAAACAACAACTCTTCTTCAACAATTTCACAAAGGATCTTATTTAAACACCATGTGTGTGTGACCCTGGACCTCAAGACCCGTCTGAAGTCACGGGTGTGTTTGTGCTTTAGCCAACAATACACTGTATGGGTCAAAATTATCGATTTTTCTTTTATGCCAAAAATCATTAGGATATTAAGTAAAGATCATGTTCCATGAAGATATTTTTTAAATCTCCAACCGTAAATATATAAAACATTTATTTTTGTGAGTGGATGCAGCAACACCGCCAACAGCAATGCACAACTTTAAAGGAGATTTAGGCCCCGTCCACACTACTGGGTTTTCGTTTAAAAACGGAGACCTTTTGCTACGTTTGCTCCTCCCGTCCACACTAAACCGGCAAAAACGGAGACCCAAAACGGAGACGTTTAGAAACGCTGCCGACCCGTTTTTCGTTTTGAATCTCCGGAGGGCGTTTTAGTGTAGACGGGTCAAAACGGAGGACTTTAGAAACGATGACGTAGTAGAGGCTCACGCTCGGCTCTGTGATCGGGTGTCATCAGTCATGGCGTATATCTTTGCTAGCCGCTGTTGTACAAGTAAATTCTGCATTTTACAACGCTATAACGTTAACTGCCTACATGCGCCGGAGTCAAGCTATTATTCCAGCGATCTGTGATCAATCCCGTGTGCAGCGGCGGCGTTGACCGTACATGGAGCGTCGGTTTGGGGTTAACCCAGAGCATGGTGGGATAATTTTATCAATGAAGTTGTGTTTACACCGGCACGCGCATGCCCAGTGTTGGTGAATGGTCACGTGATCCGCGTTTTCAGTCGTTTTAAAGTGGACGGAGATCAATTCTAATACGCAGCTAAAACGCTGGTGTGGACGGAGATCGTATTCGTTTTAATTCTCCGTTTCTAAACTAAAACGCAGTAGTGTGGATGGGGCCTAACTCTTCTTTTTTTGCACCCTCAGATTCCAGATTTTCAAATAATCATATCTCGGCCAAATATTGTCCTATCCTAACAAACCATACATCAATGGAAAGCTTATTTATTCAGCTTCCATGTAATATATAAATCTCAATTTTAAAAAAAAAATACCCATGTGACTGGTTTTGTGGTGCAGGGTCACATATTACCTCAAAGATCATGCATTAATCTATAATCAAGCAAAAATCCAAGATTTGACTTATTTTAGAAAAATTGCTGCCAAATTGTTACAAACATTTTGCAATTTTTTTTTCTTTTCCTGTGGTATAAATCTCCATGTTTGCCGGACCGAACGAGACCTTCAACAATTGCCACACATGACAAGTTCCTTCTTCTCCGAGAGACAGCGCTCCTCCGTGAATAAGCACAATGATGGCAACAGGAAAAATCCCCTGTTAAATATGGCGTGTCGTGTTTAAATGAGGCACTTCCTCGCCGGCTGGTCTGAGACCTGCTGACGCGACCACATGGAGACCGATGTATATCTGCGCTCGCAATTAACAATCTGTGTTTTCCTCCTCGTTTTTTTCTTTCTCTCATTCTTGTTCTGGTTTTGCTGGAGATCTGCTGGATAAACCCCGTTCAGGCTTGTGTGTTCATGAACACATTCCTCTAGTCTACAAGCTCCAGATTCTGCTGGACTTCCCTCCACGTCAAAACAAGAACAGCTTATTAGAAGAGAGAAAACATCCCAGGACCACACACACTGAGAGAGAGAGAGAGAGAGAGAGAGAGAGAGAGAGAGTGGTGAGTGTGTGTGTGTGTGTGTGTGTGAGAGAGAGAGAGAGAGAGAGAGAGTGGTGAGTGTGTGTGTGTGTGTGTGTGTGTGAGAGAGAGAGAGAGAGAGAGAGTGAGAGAGAGACAGAGAGAGAGAGAGAGAATGGTGAGTGTGTGTGTGTGTGTGTGTGAGAGAGAGAGAGAGAGAGAGAGAGAGAGAGAGAGTGAGTGGTGAGTGTGTGTGTGTGAGAGAGAGAGAGAGAGAGAGAGAGAGACAGAGAGAGAGAGAGTGGTGACGAGTGTGTGTGTGTGTGTGTGTGTGTGTGAGAGAGAGAGAGAGAGAGAGAGAGAGAGAGAGAGAGTGGTGACGAGTGTGTGTGTGTGTGTGTTTGTGTGTGTGTGTGTGTGTGTGTTAATGAGTGAATGAGTGAGTTTGTGTGAGTGTGTGAGTGAGTGTGTAAGTGAGTGTTTGTGTTAATGAATGAGTGAGTTTGTGTGAGTGAGTGTTTGTGTGTGTGTGTGTGTGTGTGTCTATGTGTGTGACGTGTGTATGTGTGTGTGTGTGTGTGTGTGTGTGTGTGTTTAATCTACAGAAGGCCTAAATAACCTCTTTTCAAACCGCTCAAGTCTTCAAACTGCAGAAGCCTATAAGACCTTCAGACTGTGTTAAACTTCCCGGCAAGGCTGTCAAAAACAGAGCGGTGTGTTTCCTAGTTAGTCTGTGTGTGAGTCTGGAGCTGTCCACCCCCGACACACACTTCTCCCTCTGCTAAACACAAGTTCTCTTCCAAGTTTCATGCTTTCTCTGATTCAGGTTCTTGGATATTAGACACACACACACACACACACACACACACACACACACACACACACACACACACACACACACACACACACAGACACACACACACACACACACACACACACACACACACACACACACACACAGACACACACACACACACACACACACACACACACAGACACACAGACACACACACACACACACACACACACACACAGACACACACACACACACACACACACACAGACACACACACACACACACACACAGACACACACACACACACACACACACACACACACACACACATACACAGTCTGGGGTTAAAAGCAGGGCAGCAAGTTCAAAATCTCCCCACGCTTTGTTTGTTGCTTTGTTTATTTCCGACCCGATGCGACGGCCGACAGTCGCTCCCGGAGGTTTACACACACACACACACACACACACACACACACACACACACACACACACACACACACACACACACACACACACACACAAAGACAGGCCGTCTCCACAGATCGCGGCGAGACAGACCGTCTGGGTTAAACCCTCAGCGTCAGCTGTGATTGGATAACTGCAGTAACCAGTGGACCAATGGCGTTGCAGCGTCTCTAATGTTGGTTTGGTGTTTCTGAAACGCTGGAGTGGAAGTGTGTGATCAGAATGATGTGGTGTAATTCCCTCCAGAAGTGTCTCACACACACGAGTGTGTTCACACACACCAGCATCCGAACGCCAGAGAACACGACAGCGTTTACTGTGTTTCGTCTGACGCTCGACACACACTCGTTTCGCCTGACGCTCGACACACACTCGTTTCGCCTGACGCTCGACACACACTCGTTTATGATGCCGCTGGACACACACTCGTTTATGATGAGGCTCGACACACAGTCGTTTATGATGACGCTGGACACACACTCGTTTCGCCTGACGCTCGACACACACTCGTTTATGATGAGGCTCGACACACAGTCGTTTATGATGACGCTCGACACACACTCGTTTCGCCTGACGCTCGACACACACTCGTTTATGATGACGCTCGACACACACTCGTTTCGCCTGACGCTCGACACACACTTGTTCATGATGACGCTCGACACACACTCGTTCATGATGACGCTCGACACACACTCGTTCATGATGACTCTCGACACACACTCGTTCATGATGACGCTCGACACACACTCGTTTATGATGACGCTCGACACACACTCGTTTATGATGACGCTCGACACACACTCGTTTATGATGACGCTCGACACACACTCGTTTTGCCTGACACTCGACACACACTCGTTTATGATGACGCTCGACACACACTCGTTTATGATGACGCTCGACAAACACTCGTTTATGATGACGCTCGACACACACTCGTTCATGATGACGCTCGACACACACTCGTTTATGATGACGCTCGACACACACTCGCTCATGATGACGCTCGACACACACTCGTTTATGATGACGCTCGACACACACTCGTTTTGCCTGACGCTCGACACACACTCGTTTATGATGACGCTCGACACACACTCGTTTATGATGACGCTCGACTCACACTCGTTTCGCCTGACGCTCGACACACACTCGTTTATGATGACGCTCGACACACACTCGTTTATGATGACGCTCGACACACACTCGTTTCGCCTGACGCTCGACACTCACTCGTTTATGATGACGCTCGACACACACTCGTTCATGATGACGCTCGACACACACTCGTTTCGCCTGACGCTCGACACTCACTCGTTTATGATGACGCTCGACACACACTCGTTTATGATGACGCTCGACACACACTCGTTTATGATGATGCTCGACACACACTCGTTTCGCCTGACGCTCGACACACACTCGTTTATGATGACGCTCGACACACACTCGTTTATGATGACGCTCGACACACACTCGTTTCGCCTGACGCTCGACACACACTCGTTTATGATGACGCTCGACACACACTCGTTTATGATGACGCTCGACACACACTCGTTTATGATGACGCTCGACACACACTCGTTTATGATGACGCTCGACTCACACTCGTTTATGATGACGCTCGACTCACACTCGTTTATGATGACGCTCGACACACACTCGTTTATGATGACGCTCGACACACACTCGTTTATGATGACGCTCGACACACACTCGTTTATGATGACGCTCGACACACACTCGTTTATGATGACGCTCGACACACACTCGTTTATGATGACGCTCGACTCACACTCGTTTATGATGACGCTCGACACACACTCGTTTTGCCTGACGCTCGACACACACTCGTTTATGATGACGCTCGACACACACTCGTTTATGATGACGCTCGACTCACACTCGTTTCGCCTGACGCTCGACACACACTCGTTTATGATGACGCTCGACACACACTCGTTTATGATGACGCTCGACACACACTCGTTTATGATGACGCTCGACACACACTCGTTTATGATGATGCTCGACACACACTCGTTTCGCCTGACGCTCGACACTCACTCGTTTATGATGACGCTCGACACACACTCGTTTATGATGACGCTCGACACACACTCGTTTATGATGACGCTCGACACACACTCGTTTATGATGACGCTCGACACACACTCGTTTCGCCTGACGCTCGACACACACTCGTTTATGATGACGCTCGACACACACTCGTTTATGATGACGCTCGACACACACTCGTTTATGATGACGCTCGACACACACTCGTTTATGATGACGCTCGACTCACACTCGTTTATGATGACGCTCGACTCACACTCGTTTATGATGACGCTCGACACACACTCGTTTCGCCTGACACTCGACACACACTCGTTTCGCCTGACGCTCGACACACACTCGTTTATGATGACGCTCGACACACACTCGTTTATGATGACGCTCGACACACACTCGTTTATGATGACGCTCGACACACACTCGTTTATGATGACGCTCGACACACACTCGTTTATGATGACGCTCGACTCACACTCGTTTATGATGACGCTCGACACACACTCGTTTCGCCTGACACTCGACACACACTCGTTTATGATGACGCTCGACACACACTCGTTTATGATGACGCTCGACACACACTCGTTTCGCCTGACGCTCGACACACACTCGTTTATGATGACGCTCGACACACACTCGTTTATGATGACGCTCGACACACACTCGTTTATGATGACGCTCGACACACACTCGTTTATGATGACGCTCGACTCACACTCGTTTATGATGACGCTCGACTCACACTCGTTTATGATGACGCTCGACACACACTCGTTTCGCCTGACACTCGACACACACTCGTTTCGCCTGACGCTCGACACACACTCGTTTATGATGACGCTCGACACACACTCGTTTATGATGACGCTCGACACACACTCGTTTATGATGACGCTCGACACACACTCGTTTATGATGACGCTCGACACACACTCGTTTATGATGACGCTCGACTCACACTCGTTTATGATGACGCTCGACACACACTCGTTTCGCCTGACACTCGACACACACTCGTTTCGCCTGACGCTCGACACACACTCGTTTATGATGACGCTCGACACACACTCGTTTCGCCTGACACTCGACACACACTCGTTTCGCCTGACGCTTGACACACACTCGTTTATGATGACGCTTGACACACTCGTTTATGATGACACTCGACACACACTCGTTTTGCCTGACGCTCGACACACACTCGTTTCGCCTGACACTCGACACACACTCGTTTCGCCTGACGCTCGACACACACTCGTTTATGATGGAGGGAAAAGAGAAAGATTGCAGAAACTAACAGTGTTATTACTGATATTCTGCACCAGTTTCACAGGAAGTGATGATTTTGAACACATGGGCTGGAAACGCTGCTTTATTCACAAACGTTTTACGCGCTATTCTAATTTTGTGCAGAAATGATGATGCCGAGTCGTAACTGGGATGATAAGGAGATGAATCTGGGGGATTTGAGCGGGTCAGAGGTCGCGGGACGCTGCTAGCCTCTGTGCGCCACTGATAAGAGTTTGTTTGTCTTCCTGTGGATGGTCAGGCCTCAGTCTAGAGCCGAGGAAACGCTGGGACAATAGGTGTGTGTAGCAGCCCGTGACCTCCCTCTCTCTCCCTGTCTCTCGCCCCGTCCACACCTCACCGTTCCTCTTCCGTCTCGGCCTGAAAACACTTTCATCAGCCTCCCGTCGCTAGCCCAGCGCGTCACGAGCCAGGACAGGCCTCGCAGCTGAGGAACCGGGACCAAAATACTCACAAATCTACTTTGCCCGTCATTGCGTCTCGTAGCCGAGGCAGCATTTCTCATTTTCATTTAGTTTAAGTGCTAACATGAATAAATACACAAACGAATTCAGCTAAAACCATAAAAACAGTTTTATTACTTAAAATAAATGTTAACTGAAGTTAAAGTTTAATTTATTTTTTCTAAGTGCCAAAATAAATAAAACTAAATAAGCTTAAACTAAAACCTAATAAAAGCTAGATAAACATTTAAAAAACTGAAAAAAGGATCAACAAAATGACTAAAACTTTAAAATTAATCAAATCGATTAATCGCATCTAACATACATATTGTATATATACAAACTTTTATGTTAGACGCAATTAATCGATTTGACAGCAGTGAAATAAAATGACAGCAGTGTCATTTTTTAATCACTAAAACTTTCAAATTAATTTAGTTTTAGTAATTTTTTGGTCCTTTTTATAATTTTTAAAAATGTTTTTATTGTTTTCAATAAGTTTTAGTTTTATTGTATTTATTTATTATTTATTTTGGCACTTATAAAAAATAAATTAAACTTTAATTTCATTTAATAATGGTCTTAATAATTTTTTAAAATCTTTTTAATTTCATTTAACTTTTTTAATTTTACTGCTGTCAAATTGATTAAAAATTAATATATATATGGCATATATGCACACACACACACACACACACACACACACACGTGTATATTATATATTTATAAACTTTTATTTTAGCGATTAATCGATTTGACAGCAGTAAAATTAAAAAAGTAAAATTAAATAAAAAAGATTTAAATTTTTTATTAAGACTAATATTAAATGAAATTAAAGTTTCATTTAAGTTAGGTATAATTTAAGTGTAAGTACCAACATAAATAAAACTAAATAAGCTAAAACAAAAAACTTAATAAAAACTATATACACATTTAAAAAAAAACAAATAAAAAGGGCTAACAAAATTAATTTTGTTTAAATAAATTTAATTTGAAAGTTTTAGTAATTTATTTTAGTAACTTTTTATTCGTTTTTTTAATGTGTATATAGTTTTTATTGAGTTTTTAGTATGCACAAACACACGCATATTATATATTTACAAACATTATGTTAGATGTGATTAATTGCAATACATTTTTTTGACAGAAGTACAATTAAAAAAAGTAAAATTATATTAATATATTTTAAAAATATTTTCATTAAGATTTTCACGCTTCAAAATCGTAACAAAAAACACAACAGTACACTTATGATACTGAAATAACATTGTTGGGAAGAATGAGCAACATAATCAATCATAAGCAGTTCCCTTGATTGACAGCTGTTGATCGAGCTCCAGAAAATGTGTCCGTTTTCAGAAGAAACGATGACACCAGTTTAATGTCCAAGTCTTAAACTAAAACACGACATGTTCAGCTGGGGAAAACCAATCAAGGGAGTAACATGTGCTTCCTCAAATCTATTCTAGTAGCGGAAATGTAAGTGTTTTCCACAGAATCTGCAGAAGGTTTAATGTGTTTTACGCTCCCTAACCTCAGCCGAGCTGGACCTGACCCGACTCTCCCAGTCTCTCAGTGTGTTCCTGACGGGAAGCGCTTGACCGGTGTGCCGTGAACGAGTTCTCCATGAGAAGGAAGCCGGCTGCTGGTCGAAGAGGATTCTGGCGCCTTTGACCTGAGGGCCGGAAATGAGCGTTCGCAGGAGATGCCAGATCGACATGCTTTCTTAAAAACATCAGCGTTATCTGACAGGCTCTCGGAGTGACTCAGTGCTTTTGCTGTCTGCTGCTTTTTGACCTTAAAAACAAGAAACGATAATGTGAGGAGAAGCTGACACACAGTTTTGAGCAAGATCAGCTGGACATCGGGCCTCGTTTCCAAGTTAGCCCGGGTGTTATTAATCAGACAGTTTTCAAAAATGTTCATCCAGTCGTTCCAGTTGCATAGTTCGCCGGTGCTAGGCTAGCGCGAGTCAACGGTAACTGCTAGCCTGCCATTAAAAACAGTTTTACCCACTCCACAGTTCACCAAAAGCAAATACATTATAACGCCAGACTATCGATGTAAATGTCTGTTGAGAGAATAATGTTAGAAATCAAACTACCCTTTCATCGCATTGCAGTAGTTATACTTTGTTCTACTTTGTGTATTTATTAGCACAGTCTACAGCAGCGGCGGAGTGATATTAAGTTACCAAGGCAACCGAGAGAGAGAGGTAGAGAGAGAGAGAGAGAGAGAGAGAGATAGAGAGAGGTAGTGAGAGAGAGAGAGGGAGATAGAGAGAGAGAGAGGTAGTGATAGAGAGAGAGATAGAGAGAGGTAGTGATAGAGAGAGAGATAGAGAGAGGTAGTGATAGAGAGAGAGAGATAGAGAGAGGTAGTGATAGAGAGAGAGAGAGAGAGGTAGTGAGAGAGAGAGGTAGTGATAGAGAGAGAGAGAGAGAGGTAGTGAGAGAGAGAGGTAGTGATAGAGAGAGGTAGTGAGAGAGAGAGGTAGTGATAGAGAGAGAGAGAGATAGAGAAAGGTAGTGATAGAGAGAGAGACACAGGCAAGTCGGTAACAGCGCCACCTGCTGTTGTGGAGTGTGAAGTACATGACAGTTTACTAGCGTGTGTGTGGATCTGAAGGCATTTGTGTGTGGATCAGCAAAGCTGAAAATTAGTGCCAAAAGTCACGTGACAGTTTTTCATACTTGTAGAATCTTGTTTTGTACTTGAAGGTTGTTTTTTTTTACTTTAAGGATTTTTTTTTGTACTTGAAAGATTTTAGTTTGTATTTGGAGGATATTTTTGTCATTGAAGAAATACGTTTCTAAACTGTATTTGTTTGATAGGTACGTTTTTTATTTGCAGAACAAAATGCATTAGTTTGTGAGTGTTTTGTATTTGCAAACCACACTGAGTTTGTTTGTGAATCGTTGGGTGTGAGTAAAACACGTTGTGTGTGTGTGTGTGTGAGGTTTCGGCATGATTCTCACTCCATAGTGCTCGCGCTTGTGAGAGTGCCTTTGTGTGTGTGTGTGTGTGAGTGAGTTTGTGCCTGTGTGTGTGTGTGTGAGAGAGTTTGTGCCTGTGTGTGTGTGTGTGAGAGAGTTTGTGCCTGTGTGTGTGTGTGTGAGAGAGTTTGTGCCTGTGTGTGTGTGTGTGAGAGAGTTTGTGCGTGTGTGTGTGTGTGAGTGAGTTTGTGCCTGTGTGTGTGTGTGTGAGTGAGTTTGTGCCTGTGTGTGTGTGTGAGAGAGAGTTTGTGCGTGTGTGTGTGTGTGAGTGAGTTTGTGCCTGTGTGTGTGTGTGTGAGAGAGTTTGTGCGTGTGTGTGTGTGTGAGTGAGTTTGTGCCTGTGTGTGTGTGTGTGTGAGAGAGTTTGTGCGTGTGTGTGTGTGTGTGAGTGAGTTTGTGCCTGTGTGTGTGTGTGTGAGAGAGTTTGTGCGTGTGTGTGTGTGTGAGTGAGTTTGTGCCTGTGTGTGTGTGTGTGAGAGAGTTTGTGCGTGTGTGTGTGTGTGTGAGAGAGTTTGTGCGTGTGTGTGTGTGTGTGTGTGAGAGAGTTTGTGCCTGTGTGTGCATGTGTGTGTGTGTGAGAGAGAGTTTGTGCGTGTGTGTGTGTGTGTGTGTGTGAGTGAGTTTGTGCCTGTGTGTGTGTGTGTGAGAGAGAGTTTGTGCGTGTGTGTGTGTGAGAGAGTTTGTGCCTGTGTGTGCATGTGTGTGTGTGTGAGAGAGAGTTTGTGCGTGTGTGTGTGTGTGTGTGTGTGAGTGAGTTTGTGCCTGTGTGTGTGTGTGTGAGAGAGTTTGTGCGTGTGTGTGTGTGTGAGTGAGTTTGTGCCTGTGTGTGTGTGTGTGAGAGAGTTTGTGCGTGTGTGTGTGTGTGAGTGAGTTTGTGCCTGTGTGTGTGTGTGTGAGAGAGTTTGTGCGTGTGTGTGTGTGTGAGTGAGTTTGTGCCTGTGTGTGTGTGTGTGAGAGAGTTTGTGCGTGTGTGTGTGTGTGAGTGAGTTTGTGCCTGTGTGTGTGTGTGTGAGAGAGTTTGTGCGTGTGTGTGTGAGAGAGTTTGTGCGTGTGTGTGTGTGTGTGTGAGAGAGTTTGTGCCTGTGTGTGCATGTGTGTGTGTGTGAGAGAGAGTTTGTGCGTGTGTGTGTGTGTGTGTGTGAGTGAGTTTGTGCCTGTGTGTGTGTGTGTGAGAGAGAGTTTGTGCGTGTGTGTGTGTGAGAGAGTTTGTGCCTGTGTGTGCATGTGTGTGTGTGTGAGAGAGAGTTTGTGCGTATGTGTGTGTGTGTGTGTGTGAGTGAGTTTGTGCCTGTGTGTGTGTGTGAGAGAGTTTGTGCGTGTGTGTGTGTGTGAGAGAGAGTTTGTGCGTGTGTGTGTGAGAGAGAGTTTGTGCGTGTGTGTGTGTGTGTGTGTGTGGGAGTGTGTGTGTGTGTGTGTGTGTATGCGTGTGTATGTGTGAATGTGTGTATGCGTGCGTGTGCATGAGTGTGTGTGCGTGTGCTTGCGCTTGTGAGAGTGCCTGTGTGTGTGTGTGTGTGTGTGAGTGAGTTTGTGCGTGTGTGTGTGTGTGTGCGTGAGAGAGAGTTTGTGCGTATGTGTGTGTGGGAGTGTGTGTGTGTGGGAGTGTGTGTGTATGCGTGTGTGTGCGTGTGTGGGAGTGTGTGTGTATGCGTGTGTGCGCGTGTGCTCGTGCTTGTGAGAGTGCCTGTGTGTGTGTGTGTGTGTGTGTGTGAGTGAGTTTGTGCGTGTGTGTGTGTGTGAGAGAGTTTGTGCGTGTGTGTGTGTGTGTTTGTGCGTGTGTGTGTGTGTGTGTGTGTGTGTGTGTTTGTGCGTGTGTGTGTGTGTGTGTTTGTGCGTGTGTGTGTGTGTGTGTGTGTGTTTGTGCGTGTTTTTTTCCAGTTTTAAGCAATTCCTCTGTGAGCCGCTCTGATATTATTCACCCAGTTGGCGAGAACTGTTTGTGCGTGTGTGTGTGTGCATACGTGTGTATGTGTGTGTGCATGAGTGTGTGTGTGAGAGTTTGTGCGAGTTTGTGTGTGCGTGTGACCGTGTGTGTGGCCTGTGTGGCCTGAGGGTCAAAATGCAAGATGAAGCCTCTCTCTCTCCCCCATACACACACACACACACACACACACGAGGGCAGAGAGAAAATATCCATCGAGTCGTTGTGATGGATGGATGGCGGGACATTATTTGTGTCTCGTCCCGATTGAACGTCTTCAGCATTTCATGGCATGGGAAAGACTCGCCGCCGCTCTGATGACAGCAGATAACGCCGTGGCTTATAGCTCATTTAACACAGAACCGCTTAGTGAAAGCTCTGGCATTTCCGGGTCACCGTGTACGTCCCACGAGTCGCACTGATATACGTATGAATGTCAGTCTCTCTGACGGCCCATATAATGAGGATGTCTGAAGAGAAGTCGTTAGCAGTCTTGTCTCATAAGTGTGGTTGGATATCGAGCCGTCC
The DNA here is from genome assembly GCA_029959095.1 of Rhinichthys osculus. Taxonomy (NCBI): domain Eukaryota; kingdom Metazoa; phylum Chordata; class Actinopteri; order Cypriniformes; family Leuciscidae; genus Rhinichthys; species Rhinichthys osculus. The sequence goes on along the minus strand of JARWKJ010000004.1, from coordinate 57,876,860 downwards.
ACTGACTGGATGATTTTAGACCCAGGGCTCCAGACTAACTTCACTTTAACTTGCTAACTTGCTAGCGATGTAGCCTATAACTGAACATTTTTAAGAGCATTATTTGTAGTGTAACAGCGCAGCGCTTCTGTGTTGTACGTCACACGCAGGCTCACTATTGGCCGGCGCTGGTCATGTGTGTGTGTGTGTGTGTGTGTGTGAGACCCAGAAGCGCTGCGCTGTTACACTACGTGAACTCACTCGAGGCCCACAGAGAAGAACATGAAGAGTTTAATAAAGTCGTTATTTTTGTTTGTTTTTTGCGCACAAAAAGTATTCTCACCGCTTGATAAACTTAAGGTTGAGCCGCTGTAGTCACTCGGACTATTTTAATGATGTCTTTAATAACTTTTCAATCTCGTAGAAGCCTATGGAGGAGTGATCCAGCTCTCAGATTTAATCAGAAATATCTTAATTTGTGTCCCGAAGATGAACGAAAGTCTTACGGGGTTGAACGACATGAGGGAGAGTCATTACTGACAGAGTTTACATTTTGGGGTGAACGAACACTTTAATATTAATTCAAAATCAAAACAAGTGAAAATATATATATTAAAGGTGCTCTATGTAACTTTTAGCGGCCTCTAGTGGTGATGTTTCAGATTGCAACCAACTTTTACAAGAGCGCTCGTGCTCGAACTCATAGACAATACCGTCTATTACTCAAATATCTCGGCGAATACTAGACGGATTTGGCGAACACCGAGCTCGTTGGGACCATCTAGTCGAGCTGAAAAGAACCATATAAGTTCCATAGTTTTTGGTGGTGTTTTCGCGGAGATATTAGCAGAAAACCATCGGGCGCGCTGCAAAATTGCGGACGCGGTGACGTCACGATCTCAGAAGAAAATCGCTCGTATCTCTGGAACGCAAAGACCCAGAGAGCTCAAATTCGGGGTAGGAGGTCCCAGGGGAACCCTTGCCCGAACGCTGGAGTGGCGGGCCTCGGGGATGCCCCCTACCGGATCGCCGTTCGCTGGGACCCCCGATTTCGAACGGCTATAACTCGGGGAGTTGGACCTCGGGGGTGGGCTCGTTCGAAAGGCCCCGTCCAGCACTACGAACGATTAGAGTCTTGGGAATATTGATCAAAGATTGACTGAGATATAAGCCGAAAAACGTGCGCCTTTAACCGGACGTAACTCCCTGACCGTCTACAATAGACTGTATATAAGGAGAGAGGCTCGGGAGCGCGCATGCACGTCACATCCGTTGGATTTCGTGGTAAATCCGACCCGGAGACTTCACATAGAAATAGGAATACTGGCCTTCAGAGGTAATAGCAAAACCCGACAAGTGGCTCATTGTAATGTGTGATTACAACCCCTTCACACACAGGCAATAAAAAAATGATTCATTTTAGAAGAAAAGTTCCATATAGCACCTTTAAGGAGTGAAAATAGCCAATCGTCCTCTGCAGCCACCTACTGGTTACAATGGTAATTTAATATTTTTTTTTATTTTTAAATAAGTGTGACTTTTAGTTATATAAATGGGGACAATTTTTGAAGGATGAACACTTTTTTTGGTCATCACATTAAAAATAACCTTTAAATATGATATTATATAGTGCATTTGACTATTTCTGCCACAATACCATAGTTACAGTGAGTGTTACTACATTAAATCCATGGTGAATGTTGCTGATCTGTGGACTTAAAGCCTTCTATAACTTGTTGATTCATGAACAAGTCAGCGCTGTTTGATCTGATGTGTCTATGCTTGTGATTGGACGGTTGTGGTTTGCTATTGGCTGAGCTCATGTGAGTGACAGGTTATAGCCCCGCCCTCGTCATCAGAGAAGAGATGCTGCAAGAGGAACTGATTCTGATTCAAGATTACCAGGAACATGAAGTTAAAGATGTTTAGATATTACTTTACTGGAAAACATGACAAAGATGCTCATTAAGAATATGCCGTGTATTTACAGTGTTTCTCCACTCAGTCTTTGCTGATAAACCCAGACTTACTGAGACAAAGACAAAGCCTGGACTGCCGTCACCATCGGCTTGGCGTCTAAACATGTCATTTCCTGTTGTCCTTATTGAAGCTTCCTGTATTTCCTTCCACTCTGTCCTTAGTAAAAGAGCAGTAAAGTGTGTTTACCTGAGTCACTAAAGACATACATTACACTAGCGTTTCTGAAAGAGTCTCTTCTGCTCGCCAACTAAAATTGCAGTGAAATTGTGATTTTACATTAAAAAAAAACTATGATGTTCAAGAAAAATGACAGATTATTATCAATGTTGAACAGTCATATTTTTGTGGAAACTGTGACATTTTATTTAAAGTTCAAATGAACAGTATTTATTTGAAATATAATCTTTTGTAACTATACATTTAATGCTTCCCTGCTGAATAAAATTATTTATTTATATAACTTTTTAATGTAATCGAAGTAAATAACAGCTATTATTGGAGGAGAACATTGGGATACATAGAAAATGTTCAGTCCAGGAAACACAAGAAATAAAATCAGTTAATCAAATAAATAAAGGACAGTTTTGTTGATTATCAACATATTGCTTTGTTGTAACTCTAAATCTGAGCCTTTACGTAAAACCGCTGCTTGTTATAAATACGTAATATGATTTAAAGCTCCATTCTCCTCATTCTTGATCCTTTTAGATGTCATTTTGTGCATCTAAAGCGCTTAAAGCCTTTGTGTAGATTCACCATATCGGTATCGGCCGATATATGTTCATTTTTTAATGTTACCGGCCTGATAAGAACATTTGGCCGATATATGTTCATTTTTTATGTTATCGACCTGATAAGAACATTTGGCCGATATGTGTTAATTTTTTAATGTTATCGGCCGGATAAGAACATTTGGCCGATATATGTTCATTTTATGTTATCCGCCTGATAAGAACATTTGGCCGATATATGTTAATTTTTTAATGTTATCCGCCTGATAAGAACATTTGGCCGATATATGTTAATTTTTTAATGTTATCCGCCTGATAAGAACATTTGGCCGATATATGTTAATTTTTTATGTTATCGGCCTGATAAGAACATTTGGCCGATATATGTTAATTTTTTATGTTATCAGCCTGATAAGAACATTTGGCCGATATATGTTAATTTTATGTTATCGGCCTGATAAGAACATTTGGCCGATATATGTTAATTTTTTTATGTTATCGGCCTGATAAGAACATTTGGCCGATATATGTTAATTTTTTAATGTTATCGGCCTGATAAGAACATTTGGCCGATATATGTTAATTTTATGTTATCGGCCTGATAAGAACATTTGGCCGATATATGTTCATTTTTTTATGTTATCGGCCTGATAAGAACATTTGGCCGATATATGTACATTTTTTTATGTTATCGGCCTGATAAGAACATTTGGCCGATATATGTTAATTTTTTATGTTATCAGCCTGATAAGAACATTTGGCCGATATATGATAATTTTATGTTATCGGCCTGATAAGAACATTTGGCCGATATATGTTCATTTTTTTATGTTATCGGCCTGATAAGAACATTTGGCCGATATATGTTAATTTTTTAATGTTATCGGCCTGATAAGAACATTTGGCCGATATATGTTAATTTTTTAATGTTATCCGCCTGATAAGAACATTTGGCCGATATATGTTAATTTTTTATGTTATCGACCTGATAAGAACATTTGGCCGATATATGTTAATTTTATGTTATCGGCCTGATAAGAACATTTGGCCGATATATGTTCATTTTTTTATGTTATCGGCCTGATAAGAACATTTGGCCGATATATGTTAATTTTTTAATGTTATCCGCCTTATAAGAACATTTGGCCGATATATGTTAATTTTTTAATGTTATCGACCTGATAAGAACATTTGGCCGATATATGTTAATTTTTTATGTTATCAACCTGATAAGAACATTTGGCCGATATATGTTAATTTTATGTTATCGGCCTGATAAGAACATTTGGCCGATATATGTTCATTTTTTATGTTATCGACCTGATAAGAACATTTGGCCGATATATGTTAATTTTATGTTATCGGCCTGATAAGAACATTTGGCCGATATATGTTCATTTTTTTATGTTATCGGCCTGATAAGAACATTTGGCCGATATATGTTAATTTTTTAATGTTATTCGCCTGATAAGAACATTTGGCCGATATATGTTAATTTTTTAATGTTATCCGCCTGATAAGAACATTTGGCCGATATATGTTAATTTTATGTTATCGGCCTGATAAGAACATTTGGCCGATATATGTTCATTTTTTTATGTTATCGGCCTGATAAGAACATTTGGCCGATATAATTTTTTAATGTTATCAGCCTGATAAGAACATTTGGCCGATATGTGTTAATTTTTTAATGTTATCCGCCTGATAAGAACATTTGGCCGATATATGTTAATTTTTTATGTTATCGACCTGATAAGAACATTTGGCCGATATATGTTAATTTTATGTTATCGGCCTGATAAGAACATTTGGCCGATATATGTTCATTTTTTTATGTTATCGGCCTGATAAGAACATTTGGCCGATATATGTTCATTTTTTTTATGTTATCGGCCTGATAAGAACATTTGGCCGATATATGTACATTTTTTAATGTTATCGGCCGGATAAGAACATTTGGCCGATATATGTTGATTTTTTATGTTATCGGCCTGATAAGAACATTTGGCCGATATATATGTTCATTTTTTAATGTTATCGGCCTGATAAGAACATTTGGCCAATATATGTAATATTTTTATGTTATCGGCCTGATAAGAACATTTGGCCGATATATTAAAGCCGATATATAAATGAGTATTATTTCCTTCAGCTGAAACGCTTCAGATGTGCAATGTTCAACATAATGGTTTTGAATTGCTTGAAATTTAATTGGAATCATTTAAAAAAAGAAAATAGAGTTCAGTGCAACATTCAAAGCTAAGTGCAAAGCTACATAAAATTATAATGAGATCGTTATAATTGTGTGCTTGGGAAATGGATTTTACTTGGAGACTTTTGTTTTTGTAATCAGGCTCTCAAAAATAAAAAATAAAATTGGATTTAGATTTATCGGCCAATATATCGGTTATCGGCTGTCAAATATGAAGAATTATCGGTTATCGGAATCGGCTAATTTTTATATTGGTGCATCCCTATAGATTTCCATTTTACTCTGCTAATGCTGGATCTGATCACACTTTCACACAATGATCTGATGTTCACTACGAGATGTTTTCTTTAGTAATGTTGCACGTGCCGTTCATCCTTTTGCTATTAGATCTAATTAAAAAAAAGTTGAAATTGCTTTGGCATATTTCTCTCAAGTCGTTACACATCACATTATTAATCAGAGTACAATAATCATTTACAGGAATCAAAATCATCAAATTCCTCATGTTTTCTGTTGAATTAAGTCATCAATGAAGAGAAAACAAGTGTTTTAGCATCTCTGGGTCACAATATTTAGGCTCGAAATGTTCGATTTATGCATATAAAATTCATGCATTTGGATTCCACAGTTTTAACATTGCATAAATGACATGTGGTGCATATTTGTCAAAAAACTATTTGCATCTGTTTGATTTTATTTAAATGATCAGATTTTCAAAATTCATTGAGCCATTTCATTAATGCACGACAAATATGCACCACATGTCATTTATGCAACGTATTTATGTTAAAACTGGGAAATCCAAATGCATGAAAATTAATTTTATATGCAAAAATCTCACATTTAGGCCCTAAATAACATGACCCAGAGACACAGTAGATGCTAAAACACTTGTTTTCACTTCATTGATGACTTAATTCGAGAGAAAACCTGAGGAACTTGATGATTTTGATTTGTTAGGGTTAGGGTTATATGCAATTCAGATGAATTTGGGTGTCAGTGTTTTAGATGTGACCCGTGTCCTCCAGAGAAAGCACATGGTTTATTCTGGAGGAGATTTATGAGCTGCTGGCAGGATATTTTTCCCCAGGGCCGCAGATGATTTCAATATCTCTTTTATTCTCTTTAGACTCCAGTGTGATCTGTGAGCTGAAGGATGTTCCCAGAAACAGCAATGATTGGATCGTCCTGAAGGAAACGCCTCTGGGATGCTGGACGGATTTCACCACCCGGGGCGACGAGAGAGAAGTCCACATCCTAAACCTGCTGTACACACACGTGAGTCGCTTTCATTCATAAATCCAGTACAAACCAGCCGCTGGAAAGACCAGCTCAGACCAGTTTGAAGTGGTTCAGACTGGTTTAGTGTTGGCAGACCAGAAACTCACTTTAGCATTGTTCGAGTACTTAATACAGAAATAATATACTTAAGTGTGAACTGAAAATGTACTATAGTTTAATTTTATATTATATGCAATTAGTTGAACTTAAGAGTGTTTTTGAGCCACTTAAATAGGACTTAAGCACATTTTATGTGTAATACTGCTGAATATACTGACAGGCATTAATGCTGTAAATGCGTTTTTAATTGCACATTTGCATGATGAAATTGCAGTTAAGTACATTTAAAATATATTAACTTTAATATCAGTACAGTTAAAATTATAATCAAGTACTTTTAATCTGCTTTGGTATGTTAGTCAACACGTCAAAGTAAGTGCACTTCTTTAAAAGGTTATTAAAACATAATGACATAATGACTTTTTAAAAGTGTACTTAAGTGTGTTAAGAAGTGTTAAAGTCCCCCTGGAGTCAATAATTAATTGTATCCCTTAAAACTCATCTTTGATCACCAAAATTACATATGTAAGCGTTTTTTCCATGAAAAAAAGAAGAATTTAACTCGACACCCTCGCCTCATTTAGTATGCGCGGCTCTATGAATATGCAAATGAGCCCCGCCTCCACTCACTCCCTCAGCTCAGAGATCCACTGGTTGACGATCACACGTTGATCTGATTGGTTACAAGGTCGTTTGTGACGTCAGAAACACCAGCGATTTCAAACCGTGTTTTTGAGACTGTCTTTGGTTCACTGCAGTTTTAAGGAGGAAATACTCAGCAATGCTGTCGACTTATGAACTTACACATGGTTTAAGCGTATTAAAAACACCACATAGACACATAAACAACATTAAAATGTTGATTTTCACCACAGGGTTTGATTTTTCGTACACGAGCGGATCTCTGAGCTGAGTGAGTGAGTGGAGGCGGGGCTAATTAGCATATTCATAGAACCGCGCATACTAAATGAGGAAAGGGTGTCGAGTTACATTCAAGATATTTAAAGGGATGAAGAACTTTTTGTCAAGGAAAAAGTGTTTAAATATGTAATTTTGGTGATCAAAGATGAGTTTATCAGGGTTAAAATGATTGTCTACAGGGGGACTTTAACTCTACCAGAATAGTCCAGCACTGGTTTCTCCACGTGGGGTTGAGAAAGACCAACACAGAGCATTAGTGAGCATCTCCCATGATGCAACACTCAACGCAGGAGGCTTTTGTGTGTCTGCATCATCTTTCATGTGTGTGTTTGCTCTTTAAATACACTCATCATGTCGATTATATGATTAATAATCAGCATCTGTCAGCTGGAGAGTAAATGCCTTCACTGAAAGGGTTTCAGGATGATTCACGATTTGTTTCTTCATCTGTGCTATATGAGTGAATTGATTATAATAATAATTTCAACACAAAGCTGTGGAAAAGTCCTATCCGTTATCTTCTGGAGTGAATTAAAAAGTTGAGTTGACACATGGTTTGGAGGAAAAAGGAGAAACATATTTTCTATTCTGCAATCCTGATTGCAGAAACAACTCATTTGTGTGCAGCTTTATTTCTCATGAGGAGTTTTGTGAAAGAAACGGCTTTGTTCAAACACACTTCTTCAAACCAGCAAGAGCTCAAATATAAGTGCACTTAAGTGTCCTGAATGCGCACTTCAAATATTCAAAGCATATTTAAAAAAACTGTACTTGTAGATCATATAATATTAATGAAATAAAAGGCCACTTTACTGTACTTAAAGATAGTTCACTTTCACGACTGTGATTCTTAACACACTTAAGTACACTTAATAGTACACAGTTTTTCTTTAAAGTACATTATAAATCATTAGGGGAACTAGTATGTCCCTTTTTACAATATGTAATATAAGTCTCAGGTGTCCCAGGAATAAGTCTGTGAAGTTTCAGCTCGAAATACCCCACAGATAATTTATTATAAGTTTATACCCCACTTATCATTTATTATATATTTTGAGTGGAAGAAACAACATGCTGTTTTCGTGCATGTATCTTTAAATGCAAATGAGCTGCTGGGTCCCCGCCCCCATTCCAGAAGAGGGCGGAGCCTGTTCAGCTCGTGTCTCAGATACTCTGCCAAAAACGAAAAATTTGTCTGGTTTTTGATTATCATCTCTATCGCGGTCCGGCTCACGTCACATTGCAGTTCTTCATCATCATGAAAGTGTATTTTCTGCATGCGTTTTAAAGGCATATCAGTCTAAACTTCTGATATATGGTTTTCTGAGCGCACACACCCGAATCACGCACACACACCCGAATCACGCACACAGACCCGAATCACGCACACACACCCGAATCACGCGCACAGAAAGCTGGATGTCAGACGGACATTATTAAACTAAATATTAGCAGATTCCTGAACGGCTCATTTTGAGACACTGTTTCAGATTAATGGAGAAGACAACAAACAGGGTGGTTGTGTTCACACACCGCGGACACATAATTATGTTAAAAAACAATATGCAATATGAATTTTGCATAATAGATCCCCTTTAACAATCATTTGTTGTGCTTTAAAGAAGTGTGCTTGTTTTGATCTGTTGACTAAAGCACATATAAAGCACTTAATTAATTTGAACTTTAGTGTGTTATTCCATATTGTTATTCAATAAACATGTGTAAATACAAATATTTTTTTATACCGGTACATACAAGTTTCAATAGAAATTAAGTTAAAGTGTACTTCTTTTTCACAATTTTACAAGTCCAGGCAGATGCATTTCATCAAAACTGTTTATTTTATAACTGTTTTTTATGTAAATGATCCCATTACAGTAATGCATAGGAGGAAGTCACCACACACACACACACACACACACACACACACACAGTGTAAGCTGGAGCCGACCCGGTCGAGGGGAGACAAACATACACACACACACACACACACACACACACACACACATGCACACACACACAGTGTAAGCTGGAGCCGACCCGGTCGAGGGGAGACGAACACACACACACACACACACACACACACACACACACACACACACACAGTGTAAGCTGGAGCCGACCCGGTCGAGGGGAGACAAACATACACACACACACACACACACACACACACACACACACAGTGTTAGTAAGTTGTGTCGGAGTGGGCGGAGCTTCAGCTTCAGTGATGTCACTGTCTGGAGCGCTGGAGCCGAGGGGATACGAACACACACACACACACACTGTGAGCCGACCCGGTCGAGGGAGAGACGAAGAATAACCGGAAACTGTTATGCATCAGCAAAGCCCTGAAAAAAAAGTGCTCTGGAGAAAAAAAATTCGCAAAAGGAAAACAATTGTATCTTGAAAGCACAGGAACAAAAATAGCCAGGGCGAGTGATCAGACATTGTGTGACCCGAGCGGAGTGAGGCGGACAGCGATGGATTATGGGAGGCCTGCGTGTGTGTGTGTGTGTGTGTGTAAACACCATTGAGGATTGCTGCAAATTATTAACATAGCTGATTGTTTCCTTCAGCACGCAGTGTCCATATTAAATATAGAAGCTCGTTCGGAAATCAAGCTCAAGCGTTTGCAATGAAAGTACAACAGAACAGATTGAAATTGTTGATCCAAAGGTGAAGAGTTGTAAAATGTATATGTATTTTCCTGCATTTAATACATTTATATGAGAAAACTACAAATATTGGAAATATACTGTACAGTACACTACCATTAATTTGTTTTTTAATTGATCAAATTGACATTTATAATGTTACAAAAGATTCTTTTTCAAATAAATGCTGTTTTTTTAAACTTTCTATTCATCAAAGAATCGAAATATTAATTTTACACAATAATATTAATTTTGATTATAATAATCATAAATGTTTCTTGAGCATCAGATCCTCATATTAGAGTGATTTCTGAAGGATCATGTGACACTGAAGACTGGAGTAATGATGCTGAACATTCACAGGAATAAATTACACTTTACTGTATATTCACATAGAAAACAGCTGATTTACACTGGAATAATATTTTACTGTTTTTACTGATCAAATAAACATTAAATATCTTACAGATCCAAAACTCTATCAACATAATTAATCTAATAATATAGGGAACTATAATAATAATAATAACTATATGATTATATTTCTCTTTAAAATAATAATACAAATAATTATTATATTCATCATTATATTACAATAATTTTAAGGATATAATATTTATATTTCTCTTTAAAATAATAATATTTATTTTTATTTACAATGTTCAATAGTGTATTTGGTATATGGGTAAATTCTGTAAAAAAAATAAATATTTAAATATATATATATATTTTAGTTATTATAACGGTTTTTCTATATTTTCTAGCTATAATCTATTAATACTGAGAGCGATCTCATTGGTGGTTCGTCCCCTCAGAGGAAATGAAAGCCAATAACAGGGATTCCTTTGTATTTGGTTTCCTTGTGTTCATGGACGGTGAGACTAATTAATGTTCATCAATATCACACACACACACACACACACACACACACACACACACACACACACACACACACACACACACACACACTGTTTGGCTCTGCTCTGCTGCTTCCGGATCTGATCACTCAGATGATTGACAGGTCAATGGTTTATGATGCCAACGCTTCACTTTAACGGCACGACTCTCTCAATGATCAGGTGGATTTCTCTGAAGTGTTTAAAGCCCAGTACGCCAGCAGGAGCTCCTATCAGCTGCTTTATTCACAGGAAAGCACTTTTATTTTTTTATGACACTCTATTCCTGGTTAAAATACTAAAGGGATATGGTGACTGAAAAAAAAGAGATGGGAGGGAAATTTTGCAAAACTGTTGCTAAACTAAAACTATCCTCTAGAGAAATTTTGTGTTCACTCAAATAACATTATTTGCGTTCTTTTGCAAAATAATTATAATACGTTTTATTTATAAAGCGCCTTTTCCAAGCTCAAAGTTGCTGTACAGATAAAATAATAAAGTAAACATGGCATCAACAAAACATAGACTTATATGCATGCATGTATACATACAAATACATATGCATAGTACATACACACACATAGTCAAATAATGAGCATCACGGTTCATATTACTTCATGCAACAGACTGGAAATTGAAGCTCAAGTCCAGCAGATTGCATTATGGGATACAGTACAGCGCTGTTATGTACATGCATGCAGTCATACTGTAGAAATAGTAAGAGTAGTTTACTGTCCTGACCACAGCCTAGGTTTGATTGGACGACTGCAGGTGTTTCAGACTGCAAAAAATATGTGTGTATTGTGTGTGACGTCACCCGTAGTGTTTCTAAAGCCCAAAGTGGGCGGAGCCGGCCGTCGTGTCACTCCCGGATAAACGAACATGTGCAGCGAGGCGGATTAGCTGAGGTGACGTGACGCTAACGCTAGCAGACAAACGGCCAGTAGTGACATCAGCGGCAATCCACCTGTCACTCAAGTGGCCACGCCCTTAATTATGCAGAACTTTAAGGCTTAATATAATTTACACGGATGAGTTATAAAATAATACACCCCCTCACAGTCGTCATGAAGGGCAACATTAGCGATATAGACCAAAACCACTTTTTAGACCAGACTGTAAACATGTTTATTTCTGCTGTAAAGTTGGGCCTTTTAACATGCGGGTCTATGGGACTGAGTCTCTTCTGCAGCCGGCCTCTAGTGGCCAGTGGAGGAACTGCAGGGTAACTCACTCAGTGTTGGTTAGAGAGAGAGAGAGACGGGGAGTGTCCTGTTGCGAGTGTGTTTGTGCATCGCATCACAGGGTTTAGCTGTAATTAGCACATCATTCCCTGCACTCATGAATCTCCCATCATGCACCTCTGCAGGGATGGTTCTCAGTGTTTGGTTTGCGCTCGACATGACCCGCTGTGCTGAGGTCCAGTTCATCCCATCAATCCCAGTCTCCAGTCTCTGCTGGGAAACTCCAGCTGAAATGTGATGCTCGTGTTGTTTCAGTCAGATTAATGAAGTGTGTGTGTGTGTGTGTGTGTGTGTGTGTGTGTGTGTGTGTGTGTGTGTGTGTGCTGGTCTCACTGCGGATCTCGTTGACTGGAGACTCGGTTTTAGATAAGCTGAAGTTTTGCACTGGGTTTTCCACATTTTCTCAGCTTTTTCCCTTGTAAAAAAAAAAAGGTTTGCTTAATTTTTGTTAACATTTTGTTCTTCAAATGTTAAAAGTATAAAAGTAGAGTTACACTTTCATGACTGTTTCTTAACACACTCTTAAAAAGTGCCCTTATAATAATGTCGAATTAATGGTTTTACTTTAAAGAGGTCGTCGGATGCCCATTTTCCACAAGTTGCTATGATTCTTTAGGGTGTTCATGTACAGTTTGTAACATATTATGGTTAAAATTCCTCAATGGTCGTGTAAAACACCCGTTTTACCTCCTCAAACACAGCTCTACACAGCGACCCGTTTCGGTGCATGTCTCTTTAAATGATAATGAGCAACTGCTCACCCCACCCCTCTCTTCCATGGGGGGTGTCGATTGGCTGAGGGCAGAAATATGCTAATACGGGACAGAGCATGAGCATTATGACATCATATTGCTCAGAAAATCCAAACGGCCTGATTATTGAGAGTGTTTAGACTTTTTGAGGATAAAATAAAAGGAGTGAATGGATTTTTTTCATTGTATGGTGGTCGTGTCCACACACTGCACACACACATTTATATGCAAACACCATATAAAAGTGAATTTTGCATCCGATGACCCCTTTAAAGTATGTTTGAAATCATTGTGTTTTAATGATTTTAACGCACAGCTGTAGGGGGCGCTGATGAGAACACATGCGACAACAAAAGTGAAAATCAGCGAAGAAATGGCTAGAGTTGCCAAGTTCCCCTTTAAAGAAGTGCACTTATCTTGATGTGTTTTGCGACTTTCTATCTCACAATTGCGAGATATGAAGTCAGAATTGTGAGAAATAAAGTCGCAATTGCGAGAAAAAAAGACAGAATTGAGACTTTTTATCTCACAATTCTGACTTTTTTTCTCACAATTGCGAGTTTACATCGCGCAATTCTGACTTTATAACACATAATAGAGTTTATATCTCGAGATTCTGACATCTTTTCTCAGAATTGTGAGATATAAACTCGCAATTGCGAGTTATCAGGCCAATTCTAAGGAAAAAAAGACTGACATTTTTCCTCTTAAATAGTTTATATCTCACAATTCTGACTTTACAACACGCAATTCTGACTTTATATCACACAATTCTGACTTTATATCTCGCAATCATAGAAATAAAGTCAGAATTGCGAGATGTAAACTCGCAATTGTGAGATAAAAATTCGCAATTACCTTTTCTATTTTTCATTCTGTGGCGTAAACAAGCTTCCATAATTACTTGAATAAAACATATTAAAATACATTATTTAGGCATTAACTCAATTTAATGTGTTTTACTATAAGCCAGGTGTTTTAATTATTTGTGGCATTGTTGTTAATTCGTTAAACTGTAAGGAAGGGATGATAATTTGGTGGATGATTTAAAAATATTCGTTAATCATCTGTTAATTGGAATGTGATCATAACGGTCGCCGGAGACCACGCCATCTGTGAGCGCGAGTTTCTAACAATTTCAATCGATGAAACTACAAAGCTGGCACGGAGGTGTTTATAATTTCAAAATAAAGTCATTATAATTGTTATTGTTGTTAATACTGTTTTACAAAGTAAGTAACGTAAGATAAAAGGAGTTTTAACACTACGTGACGAAGCCGTTTCTGCGACAGCTCCAGAGGCCGGTTTCACAAAGATAGACTTTGACTACGGGTTAGATATAGTAGAGAGTCAGACTTCAGATAGACGTCTAAATCAGGCCGTTGCACAGAGCACTGAAGACTCTGACTATCTTAAGTAGGACTACACTGCAATGCATTCTGGGTAAAATAAGACACTTTTCAAAACAAAAAACATGGCGGATTGAGTAGGCGCATTCAACCGCTCTGTGCAGTTTACCCCAGCGGGAGATATGTGTGTGTGTGTTGGAGGAGTGTAACAGTTACAAGGACATTTTACGTAGTAACAAGAAGAAATGTTTAATTTGGAAAAATATTGCTACGACAGTTTAACAGCGTCAATCCGACCGTTGAGCGGAGCATTAAAGACGTACAGAAAAGATACAAAAATATTGTACAAGTAGATTACTGCGGCATCTAAAAACCCTTTCCCTTCTCACATCTCTCCATAACGCCGTCAGCAAACCACAAATTATGAGCCATTTTCCCTTTTCTTTCGGCTGTTTGTAGTGTAACTGATTGTTGCTGCTGGTTGCCAAGGAAACAGAGTCTTAAGGCCTGTTCACACCGGGACGAATTTCGCGCGCGATATTCGCCGACGTTTAACGCCTCGAGACTAAACAAAGGGCGCCACTGTGAGTGTGCACACCGACACGAAAAACGCCACGTGTAAAAGCGTCATTTTTTAAAAACGCCTCAGGTTCGTTTTTTTGGTTTGATGCGCCGCGTCAAAAACTATCCGACCAACAGTGTTGGGAAAGTTACTTTAAAAAAGTAATTAGTTATAGTTACTCACTACTTGTTCCAAAAAGTAACTGAGTTAGTAACTGAATTACTCTACAATAAAAGTAACTCGTTACCAGGGAAAGTAACTATTTGAGTTACTGTTAAATAAAAAGTTGCTATATGTCAAAGAATTTTGATTTTTTTAGCAGTTTTCACAAGTCAGTTGAAATGAGTAGAACAGACAGGTGTTTGTACATAACTTTCTATATGTATTGCACGTCGACACGACAGTTTATCCTGCACTTCACTTCACTGCACTTATTAACCCACCTCCTCACTAGCTGTGTGAGCCAGGGGTGCTTTCGGATTACACAGTTTATTCAATCAATACATAGTAGCTAACGCACAAAAACGCACTCGTGATTTTGTCACGAGTCATTTTGTACCCACCAGTTTTAGAAACAAATAAATAAAACATCTCCAGTTAACTAGCAGAGCATTCATTTAGTTCGCTATTAAATAAGAGATGTTTTGGTTTTGACCTCAAGCTGAGCGCTCGTTGCCGCGGCTGCATTTGTTCTCTTGTGGCGGCGCGCGCAGTCTTCACTCGGACGCGCTCTTCAATCTATCGCCGTTGTGGAGAGACTATTCATTCCGGTGAAATCACAAAATAAAATGCACTACTCAACCGTCCCGTGTCTCTGCTTGATATAGACTGTAACCACTGATGAACATATTGAGTTTTGATGAGAGAAAAAAAAAACCTATTCGAGTGTGGATTAGAAACTGTAACCTCTGACACGCTTGGCAAAAGTTCTACCACTAGACCATTCAAGAAGTCACACAGTAATTGTGGATCGATGGATTTATTTACGGGTTGAGCAGAGAGGCTCCACAGTTTGTAGGCTGCCCAGCATTTCTGAAAATGCACTTCCAAATGCGTCTCTGTCCTCAGCACATTTCAAACCAAACTGACCGTGGTAACGCATCGCATTTAACGTCCAGTAACGTTAACGGCGTTGTAACGACGGGAAAAGTAATTAGTTAGATTACCCCGTTACTGAAAAAATAACGTCGTTACCTAACGCCGTTCTTTTAAACGGCGTTATTCCAAACACTGCCGACCAATGAGATTGGCGCTTTTGCTCACGTGTCTGGAGCTTCTGAAGTTACAGTAAAACCCAACTTGGGGGCGCTCAAACACAAAGCGGTCTTGCCGAGCACACACACGTAACGGCGAAGAAGATATACGCCAAGTAGCGTCTACACTGCCGGGAAGAAATAAGACGAGGAAGATGCGAGGCAAGATGAATGTAGAGCTGCTGGTCTTGTTGGTGTCGGGACATAAAGAACTATATGACAAACACCACAGCGACTACAAAATAGGACTATTTCTGTTTACAATAAGCGCCATCTAATGTCAGGGAATGAATCTGCATGTTCACTCGGCTCATCGTCAGCGAAAATCGCTTGGGTGTGAACACAAAAAACGCGTTGAAAAACGCTAGCGAATAAAGCCCGCCGATACGGTCCTTTAGCCCTAAGTGAGCCTGGGGGGAAGGTGTCTAATTTTTTGGGTCTAAATTAAGTCAGTCTTTATCTTTGTGAAACAGTCTAACTCGCATTAGACTAGTCTATGAGCAAATTTGAGACTTGTCTAACACTATAGACCGGTCTAAAATAGCTTTGTGAAACCGGCCCCAGCTCTCCGACGCACAGTGTAACCGCCAGCGTTCACTCACTTCATTACATTCACAGATATAGTTCACTCGAATGCCATACACTATATAGGGATAGTGAACGAGTGAGCGGTTTCGGACACAGATATAGACTCCTTTAACACTGCTGTAGGTCTCTCAGTTTTAGGGCAGATTTCTTTAACTCAAAGGCTTTATAGTTGCACTGACTTTAGAAATTTTGTGTGGAAAGTTTCTTGTGTTCTTGCACAGCTGGTTTTATGATCGCTGATCTGCTAATGGAGGTTAAGTAGGAGATCCAATGCAACAAGCTCGTTATTCTTCTTTGCATATGACTTTCATTAATGTGTTGTTCTCCAGGGGGCAGTTTGCAGTTTTCATTTACTCGGACTTCATTCCTGTGCTGTTCTGGTCTGGTGATGAGGAAAGTGTTGAGATTACGAGTAGGTTTGCTCTCAGTTTGAGCGAGTCCAGGTTTGTCTGATTGACTCCAGATGGAAGCGCTTTCTCCAGAAGGACACAGTAGACACAGATTTCACCATCTGAGACGCTCTTCTGATTGGCTGTGACTTTTGATTGATTTGGTTGTGAGTGCAGTGCTTTTGGAGGGAGACTCCGCCCATACGCTCTTCTGATTGGCTGTGATTTTTGATTGACTTGACGCATCTGGTGTGGACAGAATTGTCATAGATATCCATAATAAAGGCTAGATGTCTCGTCCGCGCTGCCGGCCAATGGAGGTCGACATCCGCACTGGCGGCCATCTTGCCACAGGCAGCTCGCTCACTCGTAACATTGTGTTTGAATGGTGCATGTACTTTTTAAATAACCATAACTTGCTCAATTTTCTACCGATTTTCAAACGGTTTGGTTTGTTATAAACCTCAGAGATGTAGTTATAATACTGCACACTTATGAATAATAAGTGTATCAATAAATAATCATCTAGAATTACAGCCACGTTAATAACGTTTGTAAGAAACCAAACCGTTTGTAAATCCGTCAAGATTTCAACGAGATAAGAGTATTTGTGTTCGTGCCGATCACTCATCTTACATCAGGCACCACAGAGCCCGCCAGAAAGCTTGCCTGTGACAAGATGGCCGCCGGTGATGACGATAGAGACTCCGCCGTAAGACATCTAGCCTTTATTATGGATATCTATGGCTGGAATCGTATTGTGTTGTGTCTGGTTAAGAGACGGTGTGAAGTCTCGGAGTCTCAGTCTCGTAGAGTCAGATGTCCATGATACAGCGACTCGAGATACTGAACTCTCCTTACTCTGTTTATTCCTCCATGAAACATTCATGGCTGTTCTTCGCTCACGCTCTTGTCAATACATTCGCTGCATTGTAGAAACAAGTGTTTTCCTCTCAAATATGGTTGAAGAGGTCGATGTGCTGGGATTCGCCTTCTGTTCATCTTTACCTTCTTCACTTCAGGAAGTCTTGTGTTTTTACAACCCAATTCACCAACCCTGCAGGAATGTAAAAAAAACATAAAAATGTTCTGTATTTAAAAAAATAAATAAATCTTTATGTTAGGTCAAAAGAAACCTACAGAAACTGAATGAAATCGGTCGTGACATATTTGAAATTTAATTGAATGGAGGTAATTCATACTGCAAAATTAAATATACCAAATATGTCTCCATTTTAATTCTACTTTGTTCAATTCTTATTAGAATTGCAATTTTTCATCCTGTTTTCCAATTTAGAAAGCATTCTCAATTCAGGTCTGAAGGACTCACAGCCCTGGCAAACCGGGTGCAAAATGATAAAACAAAAACATGTTATTGCGACATTTCTAACCCTCAACCAAACCCTAACCCTAGAGTAAGTACATGCAGTTACTTAATATTACTCAGTACTTAAATATATAATTACACTGTAACAATGACCTCTTAAAATAAAGTGTAACCGAAAGATTTCAAAAACACTTTGTGAACACTTATACTAAAAGACTTTTACTTGCTGAAAAGTCTAAACTATCAATCAGACTGTAGTAGATTGTGTGCGACAGGTTTATCAGCAAATCTTGTTGATCATCTAAAAACCTTAGAAATTTCTTTTTTTTTTATGGAAAAAAACTGAGAGGCTTGATTAAGTCTTAATGTTTGCAGTATTCTTCCCCATTGTGCAGTATAAATAGAGTCCCAAAAAGAAAAAGTGGCCTTGAAAATCCCGGATAATGCACTTAATTAACCGGAAAAAGGAAGTGAGGAATGTTGGACACTTCATGCCCTGAAGCCATGTTCAATAACCTTATTAAATGAATACACTACTTGTTGAGTATATAGTGTAAGTGCATTGATTGAGACACAGGTTTAGTTCAGTTGTACAGTGTGTTACCGCAGTAAAGCACAGGTAAAGAGAAAGGTAAAGCTTGTGCCCGGGCTTCCAGTCCTCACTCCAGCGCGTCTGAATGTCTGCAAAACAACAACGCCACTGCCAGACCAGCACAAATGTTTATGGTGCGTGATTTCTGTGCTTCCTAATCACAGGAAAAGAGCCTGTGGGAATTTCTGCCGCCTGGATCAGATTGTGTCTCATTTCTTTACTCAGATCCTCAGCTGGAAGAGAACGAGCTCCGTGATCTGGAGCGAGGAGTGTGTGTGGGATAAGAAACTCACCCAGCGCACTTGAGATTGCAACAGCACACTAGTGTCTTCTGATGCTTGTGCATGTGAACTCGTGCTGTTGTGTTCGGGGCGGCTGCCAGGGCTTTGCTATCGGTAGCAGTTATATAACATTTATTGTTGATTCATAGTTGAGATATATCTATTTAAATGTACTTTTGATGAATGTAAATGTGTCAGTTTGTATATATATGTGTGTGTGAGTGGGAGTGTGTGTGTGTGTGTGAGAGTGTTTGAGTGAGTGAGTGTGTGTGTGTGTGTGTGTGTGTGAGTGTGAGTGTGTGCGTGTATGTGTGTGTGTGTGTGTGTGTGCGTGTGAGTGTGTGTGTGTGTGTGTGTGTGTGTGCGTGTGAGTGTGTGTGTGTGTGTGTGTGTGTGTTTTTGAGAGTGTGTGTGTGTGTGTGTGTGTGAGTGCATGTGAGTGAGTGTGTGAGTGAGTGTGTGAGTGAGTGAGTGACTGTGTGTTTGTGCGAGTCTGAATATGTGTCTGAGTGAGTGTGTGTGTGTGTGTGTGTGTCTGTGTGAGTGTGAGTGAGTGACTGTGTGTGTGTGTGTGTCTGAATGTGTGTCTGAGTGAGTGTGTGTGTGTGTGTCTGTGTGAGTGTGAGTGAGTGACTGTGTGTGTGTGTGTGTGTCTGAATATGTGTGTGAGTGTGAGTGCGAGTGCATGTGAGTGTGTGTGTGTGTGAGTGTGTGAGTGAGTGACTGTGTGTGTGTGCGTGTGTCTGAATATGCGTCTGAGTGAGTGTGTGTGTGTGTGAGTGTGAGTACGAGTGCGTGTGTGTGTGTGTGTGTGAGTGTGTGAGTGTGTGAGTGAGTGAGTGAGTGAGTGAGTGACTGTGTGTGCGTGTGTCTGAATATGCGTCTGAGTGAGAGTGTGTGTGTGTGAGTACGAGTGCATGTGAGTGAGTGTGTGAGTGTGTGTGTGCGTGTGTGCGTGCGTGTGTGCACACGTGCGTGTCTGTGAGGGAGTGTGTGTGTGTATATATATATATATATATATATTTCATACATTTTATATTGACATACATTTTATATTATTTACATACTACTATAATGTTAAACGGATAAACAAATCTATATTTTTTGTATTGGAAAATATGCCGTGCTGTTTACTCTGGAAGCTTGTTCTCTCGCAATTCTGAGCTTATATCTAAACTAGCAATTGCAAGAAAACAAATCAGCATTGTGAGATAAAAAGTCAGTTATTTTGTTCATTTTTTCTGGCCAAATGGGCTCAGATATTAATTTCAGAAACCGTTCTTGTATTTTCACAGGATCAAAATATGTTCTTCTCCCTCAACGTAACTGCAGCGAACCCGTCTGTGCTGATCATCACCTCTACAGCCACACCAGCCATCCAGGTCGTGCTTCAGAACAATCCCGCAGTGGCGATCGTAGTGAGTACCAGTGCATTCAGTCTACATGAAAACAGTTCATTTGTACATCACAAAAAATAAGAGATGTTGTACATGGCAAGGGATGCATCCACGTTTGTTGACGCGCCGCCAGCACAAAGTCTCGTACATCCACGTCTTTATATTGAACAGTGGAACTAATGGCCCGTCGCGTGGGATCCGCTGGCAGGTGTCTGACAATAAACACAGACACAGCTGTGCATTTCAGCTCTGTTTCGAGAGGCAATTAACCCTGTTTGTTTAGCCTGCGACCCCATGGGAATACGCAAACAGACTTAACTAGTGTAGAATGTAGATGTGCAAGAGCACTCGAAACAAAACAGCCCGCTATGACAATTTGTTTTCTTCAATTTGCTCTTTCCGCCGTCGAACCTTGTTAACCTTTATTAGATTGCTGTGAAACAAAGCACACTGGAGTTACAGTGCAAAACCAAAACGTTTATGAAATTCGGCTACGAATGTGACTGACTTCCAAAACCAGGATGCAAAATATTAAAAATGTAGTGTTTTATGATGGCCTGGAGGAGACATGCGCTGTCTTGAGTCTGGAGAAACAGCATGTTCTTATCAATTAGTGCTGCGCGATTAATCATATCGCAATCGTGATGTTAAGCCTATGCGGTTATATGACGCAAAATGCTGCGATTTTATATGAAATAAAGAAATTAGGCCAGTTAATGCAATATTGGTTAATTTTTGTCATCCTTTGGCTAGTGTTACATGATCCCGCTCTTATTCATGCAAATGCTTAAACCATTCATTCGCGACAAGACAAAAAAGATTGAGTTGACTGTGACACACACACACACACAGACAGTTCACCTGTTAGACAGGAATGTCCAGACATTTTTAGCCAGACATCAATGGCTTATTGATCATTATAGGTGTTATTAATCATTTAGTTGTTGTTGCTAGTTTGAGTTGAGAAATACACATTTCAGCATTATCACTAATCTGTGTGTGCATTTTCCTTGAGAAACAAGCAAGTTCTCTCATGAAACCATTAGTTATTTATATCGCAATCGCAATATTGACCTCAATAATCGCAAAATGACATTTTCCCCAAATCGTGCAGCCCTATTATCACTGAGACACGAATAAACACCGCTGACCGTTTCCAAGCCCACACAGGGAAGGTTGTACGGTTTATATACAGAATATATCAACACTATTTTAACCTCAAATCTCTGCGTTTTGATGTCTTTAACTAGTCTGTATTGACAACATGAACAAAATAATTGTTGCAGGTCAGGTTAGGACAGGTTTAAGGGGTTAAGACTGTAATTATAAATTTTCAATTAGAGCTAGAATTACATGCAAATATTTTTACAAGATAAGCACAGTGTAAAAACAGTACTGTATCAAATGATTAATTGAATTATTAGTGCATAGTATTTAAAGTAGCTAATATATTATATAGACTCATTACATGCAAAGTGAGATATTTCAAGCCTTTATTTGTTATAATTGTGATGATTATGGCTTACAGCTTATGACAACCCCAAAGTCAAAATTAGAATATTGTGAAAAGGTTTTCATAGCTATAAGCCATAATCATCAAAATTATAATAAATAAAGGCTTGAAATATCTCACTTTGCATGTAATGAGTCTATATAAAATATTGGTTTCACCTTTTAAGTTGAATTACTGAAATAAATGAACTTTTGCACGATATTCTAATTTTTTGAGTTTCACGCGTACTACAGTATTTTCATGTAATATTCAACATACAAAGCAAAAGTTACAAAGAACAGATTGTGCCTAAAAATACAATTCCTTTAGAAAGTTAAGCCTTGTGAACACTCCCCGATCGGGTCACATACAGGCTGTGAGTGACAGTGTTCCCTCCACCAACTGCACAAGACACAGACTACGTTTACATGCAGCCAATAACCCGTTCAAAACCGGGATATTAGCAATAACCCGGTGCATGTGAGTGTGTGCAATTCCATGTATACAGGAGTAACTCTCTCTGCTCACGCATGTAAACGGGTTATCCCTAATGTTTCAGAAACCCGAATAGTGACCTTAACCCGACCATAACCCGAAATTTGGCTGCATGTAAACGTAGTCACAGTGAGGGCCTACCAACGCACTCGAAGGCTTGCAACCAGCTGTCAGGGTTCTGTCAAGTCTGTCTAGTCTATTTCTTGGTTTCGTGACAGAGCCCTGACACTCCTGTTTTGTCTCGTCTGTGTGCCTTGTTTCATGTGCTTTAATGTCATGTTTTGTCTTGAGATGTTTTGCATGCAGCTTGTGTTTTTCACTGGCTGTGTGCTTTCATGTTGTCATGTTTTGTGTGAACACGTGACTTATGAGGGTTCATGTCTCGTTTGTGTGAGCACATGGCTGGTGATTTGCTTTACTGGCCAATGTTTTTGTGTTTTTTGTCATGTTTGGTGTAAGCACAGCGTTTCCTTCCATGTGATCTCCTGTCGATTGTCTAACCACGCCCATCTTGTTACCTGATTATTGATTAATTTGCCCCACCTGTCCTCCCTCGTTACCCTCTTTGGTTTGCTTCCCTATTTATTCTCCTTTTGTTTGCAGTCCTGTGCTGTTTCGTCGTCATAATTCTACCCATCAATGTTCATCCTGTGTGTGTTGCCAAGTCTAATCAAGTCAAGTCTTTCTTGTTTCCCCCCTAGGGGTAGTTTTTGTTTGTATTTTGTTTTATGTTATTATCATTAAAAACCCATTGTCCTGCACTTGAGTCCTTGCTACTTTCATCACACCCAATCCCTGACACCAACAACTTCCGATGAAGGTGTTCCTTTAAGGGAATATGGCCAGGAGGTCCGAAAGGAGTCCCGTCTAATCACTTTCACAAAATCAACCCCACATGCCACCAGGGAGGCTGACCTGGACTAATTTACTGGCCTAGTCTTTGCTAACAGCCCGTCTGTTTCCTAAACAGAGTCTTCAACATTATCTGCCTCACTTCTGTCAGGACCACTCTCGTCGAATACTATTGACAATTAGCATACAGTTTGGATTTGGCGGTATGGTTTTGTTCTGGGCAAGAACAACCTGTGCATCCATGTAGCCTAGTATGGATAAGAGCAGCAATAACCCCCCTTAGGGTAAACAGAACAGAACCAACAAGAATGTATTGCAGATATCATTAATTCAAGATTTTAAAGTACAACATAATTCGAGAATTTATTCTGATTCAAGGGGAATCAGAATGCCAAATCCTGACTGACGAGAGGAGGAGCTGGGGAGGGAGGAGGGTAATTAGCTCCTGAGAACCGAGAGGAGCTGGGGAGGGAGGAGGGTAATCAGCTCCTGAGAAACGAGAGGAGCTGGGGAGGGAGGAGGGTAATTAGCTCCTAAGAACCGAGAGGAGCTGGGGAGGGAGGAGGGTAATTAGCTCCTGAGAAACGAGAGGAGCTGGGGAGGGAGGAGGGTAATTAGCTCCTGAGAAATGAGAGGAGCTGGGGAGGGAGGAGGGTAATTAGCTCCTGAGAAACGAGAGGAGCTGGGGAGGGAGGAGGTTAATCAGCTCCTGAGAAATGAGAGGAGCTGGGGAGGTAGGAGGGTAATTAGCTCCTGAGAAACGAGAGGAGCTGGGGAGGGAGGAGGTTAATCAGCTCCTGAGAAATGAGAGGAGCTGGGGAGGTAGGAGGGTAATTAGCTCCTGAGAAACGAGAGGAGCTGGGGAGGGAGGAGGGCAATCAGCTCCTGAGAAATGAGAGGAGCTGGGGAGGGAGGAGGGTAATTAGCTCCTGAGAAACGAGAGGAGCTGGGGAGGGAGGAGGGTAATTAGCTCATGAGAAACAAGAGGAGCTTGGGAGGGAGGAGGGTAATTAGCTCCTGAGAAACGAGAGGAGCTGGGGAGGGAGGAGGGTAATTAGCTCCTAAGAAACGAGAGGATCTGGGGATGGAGGAGGGTAATTAGCTCCTGAGAAAAGAGAGGAGCTGGGGAGGGAGGAGGGTAATTAGCTCCTAAGAAACGAGAGGAGCTGGGGAGGGAGGAGGGTAATTAGCTCCTGAGAAACAAGATGAGCTGGGAAGGGAGGAGGGTAATTAGCTCCTGAGAAACGAGAGGAGCTGGGGAGGAAGGAGGGTAATCAGCTCCTGAGAAACGAGAGGAGCTGGGGAGGAAGGAGGGTAATTAGCTCCTGAGAAACGAGAGGAGCTGGGGAGGGAGGAGGGTAATTAGCTCATGAGAAACAAGGGGAGCTGGGGAGGAAGGAGGGTACTTAGCTCATGAGAAACAAGAGGAGCTGGGAAGGGAGGAGGGTAATTAGCTCCTGAGAAACGAGAGGAGCTGGGGAGGGAGGAGGGTAATTAGCTCCTGAGAAAGAAGAGGAGCTTGGGAGGGAGGAGGGTACTTAGCTCATGAGAAACAAGAGGAGCTGGGGAGGGAGGAGGGTAATTAGCTCCTGAGAAACGAGAGGAGCTGGGGAGGGAGGAGGGTAATTAGCTCATGAGAAACAAGAGGAGCTGGGGAGGGAGGAGGGTAATTAGCTCCTGAGAAACGAGAGGAGCTGGGGAGGGAGGAGGGTAATTAGCTCATGAGAAACGAAAGGAGCTGGGGAGGGAGGAGGGTAATCAGCTCCTGAGAAACAAGAGGAGCTGGGGAGGGAGGAGGGTAATCAGCTCCTGAGAAACGAGAGGAGCTGAGGAGGAAGGAGGGTAATTAGCGGGAGGAGGGTACTTAGCTCATGAGAAACAAGAGGAGCTGGGGAGGGAGGAGGGTAATCAGCTTCTGAGAAACGAGAGGAGCTGGGGAGGGAGGAGGGTAATCAGCTTCTGAGAAACGAGAGGAGCTGGGGAGGGAGGAGGGTAATCAGCTTCTGAGAAACGAGAGGAGCTGGGGAGGAAGGAGGATAATTAGCTCCTGAGAAACGAGAGGAGCTGGGGATGGAGGAGGGTAATCAGCTCCTGAGAAACAAGAGGAGCTGGGGAGGGAGGAGGGTAATTAGCTCCTGAGAAACACGATAGCTGCTGATAACACTGAAGGAGCTTATATATGTATACAGTGATAGGCGTCATATTCCTATTGGTAGACGTGGATCAGCTGAGAGTCAGCTGATGCAAGCTTGTCTAACGTGACCTGCCAGAACTGACGCTAAGCTTGATTTGTGTAGGCATTCGACAGGGAGGACTGATATAGTGGCAGTAATCATTTACAGACCAGATCATAGAGACGGGCATCCTGGAGACTAGAACTCAGCATAGCGCTTTCTAACCCTTGCAAATGAGGGGAGTACCTCTACTCGATCCTGGATCTACACAGTGCTTCAAGCCCTGTGAAGGCTGGGCACTCTTAAAAGGGACCCTAATAAGGGGAGCGCCTCCAGCTCTAGGGCTGATCTAACAGGGAGGCCTCGTGAGAGTCCTTCGACCTTCCGACCAGACTTAGGAAGCTAAGTATTCATACAGAGCGATACTCAGATAGATTCTGGAACACTATGCTCAAACTGATAAGTATTAACCAGGCTCTGGGCTAGAATCAGTGAGGCTCAATGGGGGCCTGCAACGTTATACCTATTGCCTTTGCCATGCTAAGCATCCAAGTCGTTGGGGAGCGCACCTACAAGGAGGCCTGTTAAGGCAAGCCTCAAAAGCCAGGTGCTCCCACAGACATTTCTGTGGGCCTGGTTATACTTATTTAACATTGCCAACAGAAAGTACTCAGGATACTATCGACCCTTTAAAGCAAGGGGAGTACAATCTTACGCTACCAGACTATCTAGGAGCCCTACTGTAAGGCCCACAGTTTCGAATGTCACAGGCGTTACTCAGGGGAACATACTCAACCATCCCAAATGGTAGGGAGTAACTAATCTGTCTCTACCTGAGCCTGGGTGGTGAAGGATGAAAACAAACAAGCTATGAGTTGCAAAGTACTCTAAATAATGACCCTAACAAGGGGAGTACTATCAGCTCTAACAGTACGCAGTACTACCAACAGCTCTAAATGTGTGAGGCAGCGAGGCTGTGAGGGTTCAGGTGGTAAATCCTCTTCACCCTCATCAGCCATCTCCTGCTCTTTTGGGCTGGTTGCCAGCAGAGATCCTCTGGGATCTCCACGATCTGAGTCTCCGCTCTACCTCATCGGGACCCGAACCTTTCGAAAGCAAACTTAATAAACATTCCTTTTCAAATGTTCTTCTGGGTAGATGAAGCAGACAGACACTGCCATCTAGGAGAGAGTGCCTGACTGTAATTCACAGGCTTTAAACAGTAGTACAGATAGTGTTATGAAAAAGTTTATATCAAGTAATTGTTTTATTATTTGCATTTAGTGTTTTGAGCCTCTGCACCACAGACACAGACTGGCCTGCATGTGGAGACTGAAGCAGATTTATATTGTGTCTTATCCTTAAAGGAAACTCCCATCTATTTCACAGGTGACAAATGGGACTTCAATAGAGTTTTTGGGAAGAGGATCTCCGTCTCATCCGCCAGAAGTTGTGCCGTCGGCAGACGGAGATTCTGAACTTCTGAAATGGGCCGCAGATACATATGGAGGAGTCACGTCCTTCACCACGGCACGACATCCCAGTAACGTCATTTTCACTGGGATTAAGGGTAAGATCAGACTCTCTGCTGCTTCATGGGCTCTGAAGTCGTGTGTGTTATCATTGATCCAATCATTTGTGAAACGCTGCCTCTTCCAGGCAAGCTCTTCCAGCGACCCTCCACATGTGACCTGCAGCCGGAAACACCAGCAGATAAACACTTCATCAACCTGGAGCTGTTCGAGCCATCCAATGAGCTGCAATCGTGTTACATGAAGCATCCTGGAGAACAGCTGCACGTGATTAATATTCCTGACGACATCAAAATAAGGTCAGTGTCATCTTGTAAGATTTCTAAAAATGCCATGCCAAAATAAGTGTCCTCTATTTCTGTGTGACATTGTATTGGTCCAAAATGCTTCTTCATTGGTTACCAGCACTGTACCTTTTAGTTCCATCTGACCTCCTGTCACATCTTCCAATGAATCTCTTCTGTCTACACTACCAGTCAAAAGTTTGAAATAATTAAAGTGCCCCTATTATGCTATTTTAGGTCCCTAATTTTGCGTTAAAGGTCTCCTACAATAGGTTTAAATGCATCTAAGGTCAATTTTCTCGTTATATACACTACAGCATCAGCTCTTTTCTCTCAGTGTCTGAAACGCTTCCATCAAGGATTCAGTCTCTCTAAACTCCGCCTCTCTGAGAGCTGCTCTGCTCTGATTGGTCAGATGGTCCAGTCTGCTGTGATTGGTCAGAACCCAAATGCTCATTATCATATCTGAATCTCAGCTCTTGATATACAGTGATATGAACAGTAACGATGCCGTTGGTTTTACCGTATCAATCTCAGAAAACAGCGTCTTCTCGACACGAACAACACAAACCAAACTCTTCCAGTCTCAGATACACTACAGTGTTTGAGGGCGGAGCTAAGAGACGCTGCTCAGCCAATCAAGCCAACAGACTGCAAATTTGTTACATCGTTAAGTAGGTATGTAACATGAACTGATGACTCGTTTCAGTTCATCGGTTCTTTCTTTTAGGAGACAAAAACTCCATTTATCTGCACTTTAATCTTTGAAAATTTTCAGAACGTTTACATTCACAAACAGCTTTATTACACACTACATGAAAGGTCATATCTAAAAGAGCATAATAGGGGCAGTATAAATGCAGACTTGAACATAAGGACATCTTTCAAAAACATTAAAAATGTGTCATTATTCTTTCAGGCATGTGTCTTTGCATTTGTCATCTGAGTCTAAACTGTTCCTCAGAGGTCCACCAAACACTGAGTGGAAAATCCACTCGAGTCACGACATCAAATGTTGGGTGAGAATGATCATCAAAAATGAACTACAAAATAAGTACCGTTTTTATGGTAGAACCTAACAAATAAAACGACAGACATCCTGCATATCAGCTTCTAATGCATCTTTCCTTCCTACAGTCCAACAATCTTATAATCTTGAATGACCTGAGATTACCCCCGGGGGGAAAGGTGATCTCAGATGATGCCGGAGACATCAGACAGAAGGCTATGAAATACTACGACGGCACGTCCATCAACAGCTACTCTGAGATCCGTCTGAACGCGCCACACATCCAGCTGTGGATCAGTGACTACACCAGCCCCTCAGGTAATGCAATGTGGATTTACCATCTCCCTCAAATATGGTGAACGGAAGTTTGCTTGCTTACTTGACGCGTGAGAACAAACCTCATTGGTCCCCGCGCATCAATCAAGTAAGTTTTAGCTTCTGTTTATCATATTTGAGTGCTCTATGAATACCCGATTCAAGATATCAGGGCATAGCCCCTGTCTGATTTGTGTCTCGTATTATATTATAGCACACGAGTGCTGTTTGTGTCCCGAATAGCATGTCCAAATGTGATATTGATTTTATAGAACAGTTCAATAAACAAGAAGCGATTTCTGAGAAATGCAGTTGAAAGTGGATCGGACCGAGCACCAAAACACACTTCTAGCCAATCAGCAGTAAGGGGCGTGTCCACTCATTAGGGGGAGGTGCCTATGTTGCATAGCATTTTTGTGAATTTAGGGGCGGGGCTATAAAGATGGGTGTGTTTTGGTGATTTCAAATATCAACAGCGTTTCTCAGAAATCGCTTACGGCATCTTTAAAGTTCCCCTGTGGTGAAAATCAAGCGTTGTTTATGTGTCTATGTGGTGTTTTTAATACGCTTTAAGACACACCATGTGTAAGTTCATAAGTCGACAGCATTGCTGAGTATTTTCTGCTTAAAACTGCAGTGAACCAAAGACAGTCTCAAAAACACGGTTTGAAATCGCTGGTGTTTCTGACGTCACAAACGACCTTGTAACCAATCAGATCAACGTGTGATCGTCAACCAGTGGATCTCTGAGCTGAGGGAGTGAGTGGAGGCGGGGCTCATTTGCATATTCGTAGAACCAATGAGGCAAGGGTGTCGAGTTACATTCAAGCTATTTTAAGGCATGAAGAATTTTTATCAAGTAAAAAACGTTTAAATATGTCATTTTGGTGATCAAAGATGAGTTTTAAGGGATACAATTATTGACTACAGGGGGACTTAAATATTGGGTTCTTTTAGACACAATATTGTATGTTTTTGCTCAATTTTGCCAATGAAAATATTACCTATAACTCAATCAATCGGGTGAACCAATGATTCAATCACTCATTCATAAAGAGATCCATTTACTTCTGAATGAATCAGCTGTTTGAACAAATCGAATGAATGAATGATTCAATGACTCATTCATAAAGAGAGCCATTTAACCAGTTCGAATCATGTCCATGTTCACGTAGCAAGTTCGTACCATTCCGATGAAGAAAAAAAAAAAAAAAAAAAAATTCCGAGAGGTCAATCTGTTGAATGCGTACTAACATGCATGAAAACATGCGCATGTTGATTTGCCGCTGTCGTCTGTTCCGACACACGTGTGCCGCTCAAGTGTTCCTGTAAAGCGTTATTACTGTACATCTCACTGTGTCATCCCTGTTTCTGTGCCGCAGGACCAGCAGAAGGGCAGCTCACGACACCGGCACCCACTTCTAAATCAGCGGCTCTTTTTGAGATGCTGTTGTTCTCGTCTCCAGACTTCAGGTCACCTCTGGATTCCAGCAGCAAAGTTCTGAGTGACAAGAGGGTCTATGCGGAGGTAGATCGGTCTCATGTGTTCAAAGGCTCATATTCTACATTTATTATACGTGCATTGTGATGCATGAGCCATCGTCGCAGCGTTCAGTCACAAGCATGTTATGAGCTCCCCATTTAATGTCTAAACAACAACAACTATTATTATTGATATTATTATTATTATTGATGTTGTGGTTAATAGTAATAATACAATAATTATTATTATTCAAAATATATATACGTTTTTAATTATAAAATTTCACAAATAAAATCAAATATATTACCTTAGCATTTTGGATACTAATACTAAATTACAATACTAATATTTATGGTTGTCTTAATTTCTTAGGTTATTGTATTATTAAAAAAAATATTTTATTTTATTAGTATTTAGTATTATTTTATTAGTATTTAAATTATACATTTTAATTAAATAAAGAAATATATTGTTGTTGAAATAATACGATTGCACTTTAAAATAAAAAACTATTATTTGAAAATAAATAATAATAATAATATTTTACAATACAGTACAATTACAATATTAATATTTATGATTGTCTTAATTTCTTTGCCTTCAATTACTTTGCGTATTATTGTTATTATTTGTATTATTCAAAAAATATTTAATTTTAAATTATTATTTATTAAATAAGTAAATAAATACACTACTGTTGCAATAATAATATTTTACTGTCAAATAAAAAAAACAAATATTCAATAATTATTATTATTATTTTATTTTAAATACCCAACAGTAAAATGACAATACTCTTAATTTTTGTTATTTTTTTCTTTTGCTTTCAAATGTTAAACTGTATAGTTTTTATTTTGGCCACTGGGAGACCTCATATCTTCTCTTTTGATTTATAAATGATTCTCATTGCAAATTTGGAAGTCTGATCTCTTTTCAAAGAC
This sequence comes from Rhinichthys osculus, assembly GCA_029959095.1. Classification (NCBI taxonomy): domain Eukaryota; kingdom Metazoa; phylum Chordata; class Actinopteri; order Cypriniformes; family Leuciscidae; genus Rhinichthys; species Rhinichthys osculus. The sequence goes on along the minus strand of JARWKJ010000004.1, from coordinate 57,845,835 downwards.
GACATTTGGCAGATTATTGCTGAAATAACTTTTGAAAAAAGTGAAAAATCTAAACGAGTTGTGTTCAAAATTTGAGCCTGATACCTCAAAAAATGAGCTTTCAATAAGATGTTGTTCGTCTGCAGTACCAAACGCTTCCACTAGATGAAATTCGTCTCATTTTTGACCGCGATGACTATTTTTTTCAGGACCATTTAACCTGTTTATTTTCTTGTGTTCACATAGCAAGTGCCAAAACGTTTACCAAGTTTCGTACAATTCCGACGTAGAACATTTAAAAAAAAAAAAAAAAAAAAAAAAAAATTCAGTCAAAAGTGACCGAAGAGCACGAGAGGTTATCAAATGTCAAGTTTATTGATTGAGGTTCTGTATGCATGTACACCACAGTTTTAGTTTGTCTTTCTCTTCACCAGATCTCCCATCCGATCATCGAAGGGATCCCGTTCAGCATCAAGGTCAGCCGGTGTTGGGTTCGATCCACGCCAGTGGTGAGGAAAATATCGCTCAAAGAGGAGTCGTGTTTCAACGACTGCCCCAACAAGCTCAGATTCTCCTTCGAGATGCTCCAGGACCTGCCGTCCAGCTCGTGGGACCTCGAATGCACAGTTCAACTTTGTTTTGCCACGGATCATGGGGTTTGTGGAGCTCTGTTGTGCAAACATGACTCTCTCCAAAGCCCATATTATACAATCATCTCTTCTCGTTTTCTTTTGTGATCTTAGTTTTGTGACAAAGAAACACAAGTCAAGAGGAACTTGCAGGTCAACGTCAAGCCATATATACCGAACCCAAGTGAGTACGACTTACAAAAAATCTCATTTCATCTCAAATATTTCTCAAGTGCACCAAGAAAAAGAGTTAAAAGTCCATTTAAAGCGCAATGCTCAGTGTTTAAATTGATTATGTCAATAACTACTGGTTTGGTATTGTAATAATATTAGTGATCAGCTGATTTTTTTAATTATTAGCATCAGCATATCCATTTTTACTGTTTGCTTATAAGTGTCGGAAACGGGACTTTTATTTTGACATGATCCTTTCTAGTCAAGATTTTTACAACTTCTTCATTTATAAAAAAAAAATATTACAATAGGATTACAGAATCAAGAAGTTGCAAATCGTTTTTTTTTCCGATCAGTATCAAATTAATTGTTTTCATATTGATTCATATTCTAATTATTTATTTCTAATTTCACTGCAAGTATTATTTACTATCTTTAAATTAAATATTGTGATGTGAAATCCAATATGGCTTTATATTTTTATTATTCAAAAACATTTTATTAAAATTTTATTTAAATTATAAAAAAATAAAAAAAAAAATATATATATATACTACTGTTGCAATAATGCTATTGTACTGTCAAATAAAAAACAAGTTTTTAATAATATTAATAATAATTTTATTTTAAAGGAACAACAGTAAAATGACAATACTATTAATTTTTTTTCTTTCAAATGTTCAAGATCAAATCAATTCTTTTCATATTGATTACTTTTCTAATGATTTATTTCTAATTTAGTAAATATGTTAAGGATTAGTTTCACTGCAACTATTATTTGCTATTATCTTTAAATTAAATATTGTGATATCAAATATATTGTATTGTATATTTATATCGGCATTATATCCACAGTGACCGACTTCTATGTAATACAATAGTAGCAAATGAAATGTCCACAACATTTCTGAAATGTATTAATTTTTAGGATTTTAGCCAATGACGAAGTGCTCAAATACTGACATTGTTTATCCTGTTAATTACGGCAATTAGCCACTCACAGCATTAAACGTCATTAACAAATTTTAAATAGCTTTTATGAAATGGCAATATGATAACGCACACTAATGTTTAATTAATAGTTACAATAATTAACAACACTGTCCCAAGTTTAAGTCTTCCCAAGTATAGTTTCTCCCAATAATACACACACAATCGCAGTTGAAACCCATTTATTAAACACCAGTTTGTTGGGTCATCTGTGTGCGTCAGCTGCTGCATATTAATATCTCAGATATTCAGGAAACGTATGATAACCTTGAACCCCGTTATGCTGGATAACATTGAGTCCTAATTTGGAAACATACAGGAAATAAATCCTCCCATTGGTTGCATTGATTTGAGAGCGCAACAATGGGACGACACGCCATTTACAACAACTCCCATCTCGCCTCAGCAAAACTGGCTCCGTCACGTGATGGGGTCGGGATACGCGGACCGGAGAACGGGACGGGGTGTTTATAGGAAGGCCTGCTCGATGACCTTGTGGCCGCAATCAGAAATAATGAGCCAGTAGGGGATTTATTGTGTCCGAGGTCTGGTATGCGTGGCCTTTCCGAAACACGGGGCCCGGGTCTCTATTGTCAGGAACACACAAAGAAGGGAAGGTGTTGTTCTTCAAAAGGGAAGACGAGTCCCCGGGAAGATGAGTCAAGAACAAACCCTCGCATTCCTCTCCGGCGGCGGCCGTAGCGAGAGCACACACACTGACACGGGGTCAGTCTCCGCAGGACTCTACGTGCTGGATCCGTCTTCATCCACTCGCTGCGTGTCCGTGTGAGACAATGGACGAGGCTTCTGAAGCTCTTGTTTCCTCTTCTCCGGAGGCGTTCCTGACCTCTGAAGCGCTGTTTGTTTGTCCAGTGCTTTGATGCTCATCCGGAATAGGTAGTGGTCAACAGTCAGGGTGTATATAATGTTTTTGTGTTTTGTGTTTGTATTCGTTTGCTGCTTTTAAAGCCCTGCAGTCAATAATTTTATAGAAAAAAATATTTGAATCAACAAAAGCAAACTTTTAGCCTACAATGGTCTTTTTTTTTCTCAGAAGCTGCATCTGAATTACTTACTGACATTCTTTTAAGAAATAAAGTCATACGGGTTTGAAACAACATTGAGTATACTGTATGTAAATAAACAGAATTTTCGTTTTTGGGCAAACTATCCCCAAAATATAAAATAATTTTTCACATGAAAAGATACTCTAAATAAGAAGCTAAAACTGCGAGTAGGTCATGGGAAATGTCTAAATGAGTGAGTCATTGAATCAATTATTCATTCGATTTGTTCAAACAGCAGATTCATTCAGAAGTAAATGGCACTCTATATAAATGAGTCATTGAATCATTGGTTCACCCGATTGATTCACTCAAACTGCAGATTCATTCAGAAGTAAATGGCTCTCTTTATGAATGAGTCATTGAAGCATTGGTTCACCCTTCATTCGATTTGTTCAAACAGCAGATTCATTCAGAAGGAAATGGCTCTCTTTATAATTGAGTCATTGAATCATTGGTTCACCCGATTGATTCACTCAAACTCCAGATTCATTCAGAAGTAAATGGTTCTCTTTATAAATGCGTCATTGAATCATTGGTTCACCCGATTGATTCGCTCAAACTGCAGGTTCATTCAGAAGTAAATGGCACTCTATATAAATGAGTCATTGAATCATTGGTTCACCCGATTGATTCGCTCAAACTGCAGATTCATTCAGAAGTAAATGGCACTCTATATAAATGAGTCATTGAATCATTGGTTCACCCGATTGATTCGCTCAAACTGCAGATTCATTCAGAAGTAAATGGCTCTCTTTATAATTGAGTCATTGAATCATTGGTTCACCCGATTGATTCACTCAAACTGCAGATTCATTCAGAAGTAAATGGCTCTCTTTATAATTGAGTCATTGAAATATTGGTTCACCCGATTGATTCACTCAAACTGCAGATTCATTCAGAAGTAAATGGCTCTCTTTATGAATGAGCCATTGAATCATTGGTTCACCCGATTGATTCGCTCAAACTGCAGGTTCATTCAGAAGTAAATGGCACTCTATATAAATGAGTCATTGAATCATTGGTTCACCCGATTGATTCGCTCAAACTGCAGATTCATTCAGAAGTAAATGGCACTCTATATAAATGAGTCATTGAATCATTGGTTCACCCGATTGATTCGCTCAAACTGCAGATTCATTCAGAAGTAAATGGCTCTCTTTATAATTGAGTCATTGAATCATTGGTTCACCCGATTGATTCACTCAAACTGCAGATTCATTCAGAAGTAAATGGCTCTCTTTATAATTGAGTCATTGAATCATTGGTTCACCCGATTGATTCACTCAAACTGCAGATTCATTCAGAAGTAAATGGCTCTCTTTATGAATGAGCCATTGAATCATTGGTTCACCCGATTGATTCACTCAAACTGCAGATTCATTCAGAAGTAAACGGCACTCTATATAAATGAGTCATTGAATCATTGGTTCACCCGATTGATTCACTCAAAAAACTGCAGATTCATTCAGAAGTAAATGGCTCTCTTTATAAATGAGTCATTGAATCATTGGTTCACCCGATTGATTCACTCAAACTGCAGATTCATTCAGAAGTAAATGGCACTCTATATAAATGAGTCATTGAATCATTGGTTCATCCGATTGATTCGCTCAAACTGCAGATTCATTCAGAAGGAAATGGCTCTCTATATAAATGAGTCATTGAATCATTGGTTCAACCGATTGATTAGCTCAAACTGCAGATTCATTCAGAAGGAAATGGCTCTCTTTATAATTGAGTCATTGAATCATTGGTTCACCCGATTGATTCACTCAAACTCCAGATTCATTCAGAAGTAAATGGTTCTCTTTATAAATGCGTCATTGAATCATTGGTTCACCCGATTGATTCGCTCAAACTGCAGGTTCATTCAGAAGTAAATGGCACTCTATATAAATGAGTCATTGAATCATTGGTTCATCCGATTGATTCGCTCAAACTGCAGATTCATTCAGAAGGAAATGGCTCTCTATATAAATGAGTCATTGAATCATTGGTTCAACCGATTGATTAGCTCAAACTGCAGATTCATTCAGAAGTAAATGGTTCTCTTTATAAATGCGTCATTGAATCATTGGTTCATCCGATTGATTCGCTCAAACTGCAGATTTTCATTCAGAAGGAAATGGCTCTCTATATAAATGAGTCATTGAATCATTGGTTCATCCGATTGATTCGCTCAAACTGCAGATTAATTCAGAAGGAAATGGCTCTCTATATAAATGAGTCATTGAATCATTGGTTCAACCGATTGATTCACTCAAACTCCAGATTCATTCAGAAGTAAATGGTTCTCTTTATAAATGCGTCATTGAATCATTGGTTCACCCGATTGATTCACTCAAACTGCAGGTTCATTCAGAAGTAAATGGTTCTCTTTATAAATGCGTCATTGAATCATTGGTTCACCCGATTGATCGCTCAAACTGCAGGTTCATTCAGAAGTAAATGGTTCTCTTTATAAATGCGTCATTGAATCATTGGTTCACCCGATTGATTCACTCAAACTGCAGGTTCATTCAGAAGTAAATGGTTCTCTTTATAAATGCGTCATTGAATCATTGGTTCACCCGATTGATTCACTCAAACTGCAGGTTCATTCAGAAGTAAATGGCTCTCTTTATAAATGAGTCATTGAATCATTGCTTCACCCGATTAATTCGCTCAAACTGCAGATGCACAACAGTTTGACTCTGGCTTTATAGGTAATACACAGTTCTATGAATATGCAAATGAGCGTCAGTATACTAGATCCGTGCATTTCGTCTTAAAATGACAGCCGCCTAATAAACCTGCGATCCGTGTCATTAATCAAACAACAAAAGAATCATTCACTGCTCGTCGCTGAATAACTTAATCAGTGTCAGTGCATATTTAATTCGTACGGTGAAGACTATACAGAGTTTTAGTTTTACATTTGATTACTTTATTCAATTTCTGTAAGTTGGCTATTATTATAGGCTAAATTGTTTATTTAATTTGTATGTTTCTATCTTGTATGTGTCCTATTGTTCATGGTATTACTGACTGTGTCAACTCACTGTTGTTTGTTGAAAGTGCAACTGCTCCGAAAACACAGATTAATGGTTCGGGGTTCATTTGGGGGTTTTATGAACGCATGGACAGAAGTCTAGGATCGGCACTGCGTATGGTTAGTCAGGAGTCACTGTGTTTTGGAGGATGCGAGTCCTTCCTGTTTGAGGGGTCGAAGGTCATCCCCTCCTGACCCCCTGCTAACCGTTTCCGGCCTGTGTTTGCTCAGCTCAGACTCTCTGACCAAACACACAAATAAAGCTGATATTTGGTGGAAGCTCTGCTGCTGACTTGGGGAAGAAAACAAAGAAAAAGGGACATAAAACAGACCCTTCCTCTGGCATCAAACCAAGAGTTCGTCAAGGCCCTTGGGAAGCGTATTAGAGCTGTTTTTGGTAAACACTCTCGCCGTCTTTGCAGAGGTGCTTGGCCTTTAGCAAACACCTCGCCATCAAACTGCACGATTACAGAGAGACGGACAACTGGAGCGAAAACAAGCAGCTGCCATTGACCTTCCCGCTTCCCATCATTGTCCCGGAGAGGAAGATGAGAGCGTGTGTGGAGCGGCGCACATGAACACTGGAGGTCATACGCTGGATGTGTAACTAGAGAGCAAAGTGGAAACCACAGGAGTCAATCCACCAGGGAGACAGAAGATCAGCCTTAAGCTGGCATGCCTGGACCACTGAAGTCCTGTCAGTGCTGGCGAGCAACTAGCTAAAGCTATTCATGCTACTAGCAACTAGCAAGTTAATAACTAATAATCAATGCAACGCAAGTGAATCAATCACAACTAACTAACTTTATTCTAGAGCTGCTGTAAAGCCTAAACAATCTCTATGACTTTCATTTCCTATTATCACTGTAAAGCTGCTTTGAAAAAAATCAATATTGTTAAAAGCGCTGTATAAATGAAGGGGACTTGACTTGACTAGCTCAACTACTGCCCTGTTTAAAGGGAAGACGCAGATATTTCCCTGTGGTTTGGCCTCTCATTTACACAGTGTTGGGAAAGTTCACTTTCTACATGAACTAGTTCAAAGTTCAGTTCACAAATTTTAAAATGAACTAGTTCAGTTCATAGTTCATACTTCACAATTTTGAACTAAGTTCACGGTTCCAAAAAATGAACTAGTTCATAGTTCTTTTTTTAATTATTGCCACAACCCATATACAACCACTACAGCAATTATTTTATCGGCGGGCAAAGTTTGCACAGAAATGTACGGTTTTTCCCATCCTCACGACCTTGTCTTAAACTGATCATACGACGCGACGCCTCCTCGAGCTCGTGCTGCTTCTTGTCTTGGTGACGCATGCGGCGGCCGCGGTGCGACACTGGTGGCTCGGGTTGCCAGATTGGGTGTTTTTTCGCTACATATTGAGGCTTGTTTACGTGTGTTTTAGCCGGGTTTTCGCCTGGAAGGCTCTATAGAAATCTGGCACCCTATTGAACGAAGTTAAACTGAGAGAGCGTGCGTTCACAGACACCAGAATGAACGCGTTCACAGTAACGTTCATCAGGCAGTGATTCAGTACGTCCAGTTCACGTTCGCCCAAAATATGAATGAGTTCAATGAACGCGTTCAGGCACAACACTGCATTTACACCAAAACCCTGTTTTTATGACTGAAAACGATTATTTCTAAAAACTCCGGCCAAAGTGGAGATTTCTGGTAACGCCGGTTATGTGTGGCCGAGTTGACTGGGAGAAACCATAGACAGTATAAGAAGTGGACAGAGCATCTCATTGGAACTCAGTTGAGACAGTTGAAGCCCATTTTTAGCGATTTTTGAGCGCTTCCGTTCCTGACGCGCAGACTCAAACCGACTCAAACTAAGCTTGATGACGTGAGCAACCTGTCTGACAGACGTTAATCTTCTAGTAGCTGTGCGTGAAAATTGCCAACGTTAATCTTGCAGAGACGGGGAACTTGAGCAAAGAGTTCTTTGGCGTGAGTGAGCAGGAGTAAGTATCCCGTTGCTTTTATGGACTCATTATCTATGGGCTTCTCTCTTGACGGGACGTCCCCCCGATTGCCTGTGAGCTTCTCCTCCTGTCTGTACGGTCATTTCTGTACAGCGCGACAGAGAGTCGAGTGGTTATGACGCAATCGTTAGCCTATTTTTACAATATCTGTTTCTACGGGGCCATAATGTAACATAGAAGGCAATGGAGCCCTTTATACATTGTCGTGTTTCTTTAGAAATAAATAATGGACAAATGGAGTCTTTAAACGCCTCAGATGTAAAGTTATTCGCTGTCAAAGTGACGCCAAAATGAATGGGAGTCAATGGAAATGCTAACGCAAGTGAAGTTCTGCTACAAGATGGCGGCACCCGGCCGGCTTCAACTTCCGGTCGATGGATTACCGCCTTGGTAATACAGTATGTTCAGTTCACGTTCGCCCAAAATATGAACAAGTTCATGAACGCCTTCAGGCACAACACTGCATTTACACCAAAACCCTGTTTTTATCACTGAAAACGATTATTTCTAAAAACTTCGGCCAAAGTGGAGATTTCTGGTAACGCCGGTTATGTGTCGCCGTGTCGACTGGGAGAAACAGGGTTTTAGGTTCTCAAACGTCACATTATGCGCCAGAAAATGCTGAACGTCACGTGAGCGCCCAGTTTGGCAGAGTTATGATGGCGCTCGACGGCGGATTTATGCGGGTTGATGTAAACTAACTTTTTTGAAAGCGATGTTGTGTGCACGATGTTATTATTGAAAACGGAGGAGGGGGAAATATTCGTTTCTCTAAAGACCCGGCTATGTGTAAATGTGGCCTACATTTGCCAGTAGCGTGACGGTAGTTCTGCTGGTTTTAAACGTGTAGGTTTTCCAGCAACAACACTGAGCAGGGAACCTTTAAAGGGGAAATGAAGCAGTCAACGTTAGACGTCGTCTTTTTCGTCTTTAGCTAAACACTTTAGCGTTAGCTAGTTCATGCTTACAGCTGTTAGCTAATAATGACTGTACCTAACGTTAGTTGTTCGTGGTCAAAACACCGTGGTGGATATTCACTGCCTTTAAACTAAAGCCAACCAACCCCGTGACGTCACAGGTTAGAATACTGCACCCTAGCCGCGAAAGATAACGTTTTTTCTTTTATATGTTTACATTTGTCATGTTTCTTATATAATTGTTGATTATAGTGGAAATCCATTTTGTAAATCATGTAAACTTGATTGACTGCTTCATTTCCTCTTTAAGGGTCCAACTGGGGAAACTTTGTACCTTATTTTCCCCTGAAAGGTTCATACTTTAAGGGCTCATGAGTCATAATACGGTACTAACATGCAACTTTTGCAGAGTTAGTCAAGGTTTAAAGTCTCTTTAAGGGCCCTTCGCCATCAGGAGCTGGTTTACCATTCTGGGGCCCCAACATTACGTAACATTTTACTCTGAATTGCACAGTAATATTAAATAGAATTAAGTGAGACATTTAAAAATATATATTTGTTTAACTTTAAACTGCATAACAAAAATTGGAACTTGCTCCCTTAAAGGGATACTCCACTTTTTTTGGAAATAGGCTCATTTTACAACTCCCCCAGAGTTAAACTGTTGAGTTTTACCGTTTTTGAATCCATTCAGCCGATCTCCGGTTCTGGCGGTACCACTTTTAGCATAGCTTAGCATACATCATTGAAGTGGACAAGACCATTAGCATTTCTCATTAAAAAATGACCAAAGTGTTTCGATATTTTTCCTATTTAAAACTTGACTCTTCTGTAGTTATATCGTGCACTAAGACCGACGGAAAATGTAAATTTGCGATTTTCTAGGCTGATATGGCTAGGAACTATACTCTCATTCCTGCGTAATAATCAAGAAACTTCACTGCTGTACCATGAGTGCAGCAGGCGCAGGCACTTAGTCCCGGTCACGTTGGAAGTTACCGAGCTGGGGACTATTTTCAGGCGCTGCGTCATATCATTACGCCTGCTGCTCTCATGGTACGGCAGTGAAGTTTCTTGATTATAAAATAATATACCATTGATGCAAACCAACAGGAATCCGTGCTTTTTCTGCTCTATTATGTTTATGTTTTATGTGGGTAGGGTCCCATATTAGTTATTGAAACGGGCGCCCAGATGCTTAAGGCCGCCGCTGTCAGCGTGCATTTTACAAACTAAATATGATTTATTTGTGATATATGACGAGCATTGAGCCAAAGCATGCACGCCGATTTGTTTAGTGTTAGTTCACCCAAAGATGAAAATGTCATCATTTACTCAGGTAACCTCATGTCGCTCCAAACCCATAAGACTTTCATGCATCTTCGGCACCTAAATTTGAAGATTTTAATTTTAATGCAATTTGAGAAATTTCTGTCCCTCCATTGAAACTCTGGTGCTTCAAAACGTTCATGAATCGAGCAGTTAAATCCAAGAAGAGACACGATTGCTTTAACCCTCTGGGGTCCTTCGGCCCAAATGGACCCGAAGCATTTAATTTTTTTTTTTTTTTTTAAATCATAGCTTTATCGGAATGGTCCGAAATTTGGTGACTTTGTTGGTACTTGGTATATGAACACCAAAAAAAATTGGGGACAGGATTTGAATAGTCTAAGTGGTTGTAAAAAAAATAGTCACACTCAGGACGTTCGGGTCCAAATGGACCCGCATAGGAAATGAATGGGAAATTGGCAAAAATGTGAAAATACAGAGTTTTTTTGTGCGTACAATCTACAAATCAGCCACGATCCAGAAAAAAAGCACAACAGTGAAGGGGTGAATCTATAAAACATCAAGAGTGCAAAACAGACACATCCACACACACACACACACACACACACACACACACACACACACACACACGCAAACACACTTTTATACACATACACACTAATAAATTCAGATTACATGGGTTTTGAATTTTTAAAATGCTCAGTTTGTCCACCAGATGGCATCCATCTCATTTCAAAAATTGCTTTCATAAGGCCTAGGCTTGACTCTAAAATGAAATACAGCTTTAAAAATAAATAAAAATAAAATAAAAATTCTATTATATTCAATGGGGAAAAATGGGTCATAATTATTGCATTAATATTAATTATAAATCATTTTTATTTTTGAAATTATCTCAAAACACCAAAAAAGAAAAGAAAAAAATATTATAAAAAAAAAGTAAAAAAAATAATAATAATAGATTTTTTAAAAATAAATATTAATCCCACCCTTCCGGCCCATTTGGACCCGAAGGTCCTGAGTGTGACTCTGAAATGAAGGACCCCAGAGGGTTAAATGATGAGCCGATTAAATTTAGGCTTATCCACATATAAATATTGATCAGCGAACAATGTTTGCAGGATTCTACATTTGTTTACGGAAGCAGTTTGTAGATGTAATAAATAGGGGTGTAACAATATATCGCAATACAAAATTGCAACAATATGCATCGTGGATAGTGACAATATGTTCACCCAAAATAAACAAATTACTGTGTGAGAAAAAATTCAAGTTTAGTGTCAGTACAACATTAAACTACTATATATAACATTGAATATAATGTATAATAATGCAATGGGGGATATTTGTGGGTCCTGATAATGCCAGATGTTTCCAGTATAGAGTGGCCGACATTATTTTAAATAATCTAGTCAGTGAAAAAGTGCAAACATATTCGTCTAAAATAATCCTGTATTTTCAGCTTCAGAATCATGAATATTGTTATTCTGGCGTCTCTATTGTCCAGTGCTTTGGGTTTCAGCACCAAGTCCAAAGCCTATTCACACACAATGTAATACTAAATTTAGCATTTTAATCAACAGGAACCTTTTATCATATGTCTTGAGTATCGCAATAATATCATATCGTGAGTTCAGAATCGTGATATGTATCTGACCGTGACATAAGGGCATCGTAACACTCCTAGTAAGAACTGTGGTCACACACTGGTTTAACTGGTTGGCCTCAGACCTGCTGGTTAACAATGCTCCTGTTCCTAGTGCGAACTATTCAAACCCTTCAAGTTTATTGCATGTTTTTCTGACAGTGAAGCTGTTTTTTCCTAGAGTAGTGACGCAACACTACATCAGCTTCCCAGCTGAACAAACAAGGCAATAATCCCCTCGGAGTGAAGGAAGCGCTTTCGTCTGACGTCTGAGACATGAGCGCTTCAATGATCATTAGGTTTTATGATTTATGATGATGTACTGGTGTCACAGCGTCTCCCTTGGAAGGGATATTTTATTGTTGAGTAGGGCTGCACGATATTGAAGAAAAATGCGATATGCGTTAACGATATGATATTCGATATGCGATACTATAATGTGTCAAATAAACTTAAATATATTTTAAATTATGTAACCTACATACATGCTTCACATTCAAGAAAACCTCTCTACAGCTTCTGAAAGTGAACATCAGTGTTTTACTGAAGCATAAGATATGTTATTTAACATCATTGGGGTTCAGGTTATCCTACATTACGGTTATTTAACAACAGAAACTGAATAATCAAATGTAAAAATAAAACACTTAGTTTTCACTATGGATTAAATATATCCTGATTCTTATTAAAGCTACAAAAGTTATTCAGCAAACAGCAGCGAGTGATTTTCTCTCTCTCTCTTGTTCATGACCCCAGATATATATATATATATTTGCGATATATTTGCGATTATTTCGATATATTGCGCAGCCCTATTGTTGAGCTTAATAATAATAAGAAAGCTTTAATTTAGTTAAGTCTGGGTTTGATTTATGAATAAATGATCAGTAACAGGTCTGATCCACTACAAATGTTCTGATCAGTTTTGAAAAGAATGTCATTTATTAAAATGATAATAAAGTGTATGAAGATGAGCATATTATTATAATCTCAACCCTGAGATATACTGTATACCAGTCTCTTTAACTCAGTCCTGATCTGTAAATGTCTGAAAGCACTATATCAATGAAATGACTAATCTTCCAATAACTTTAGTTTAGCGTTTAGTGTAGTATTTTCACTGTAGTTGAAGTGAACCCTTCATTACAGGTGAAACTCGAACAATTAGAATATGTCTATATAATATATTAGTTTCACCTTTTAAGTTGAATTACTGAAATAAACGAACTTTTGCACCATATTCTAATTGTTCGAGTTTCACCTATAGCTTGATAAACTACAGTTTCACTTGTAACTTACAAAGTAACTTTGATTCTTGCCTTGTTTGTGCGAGAAGCTCGATTTCAAATCCCGGACGATTAGTTATCATTTTCAAATAATCCATGGGGAAGTTAATGGGTTTACAAAGACATAAAAATGCAGTTGTCTTCCACTGAATGAGGGAAACTGAACGCTTGCTTGCTTTGTTTCAGATCCGTGTTTTGAGTTCGGACTCTCGGCTGTTCTGGGAATCGCGTTCGGAGGATTCCTGATCGGGGTTCTCCTCACCGGTGCTTTATGGTTCATTAAGATTCGCACAGGTGAGTAACAGTCGTGGGGAACGAGTTATGAGTGACTTACATGAATACTCAAGCGTGAGAAGATGTATTTGGTAGAGTTTTCTCTGCTCCTTTAGCTTATGAGGGAAGAGGTGGAGAGAGCCGCTCTAACAAGCCTCGCGGTGATTTGCCACTAGAAATAAGATGAAGCAGTTAAGTAAGGCCGCAGTATCTCCAGACTGATGATTTAGGGTCTCATTTATAAAACTGTGCGTAGGATCCTTACTAAAAGTGTAGCTAAGTGCGCCCGAAAGCCAAAAATGGCGGACGCCAAAAAAATATATTCAGAGGCAGCGCCTACTTATACTACGCCCTAAAAGTATGGACTCTTTTTGTGAAGAAAAAGTACATACTTTTGAGTGTGTAGCAAAAGAGTAAAAGCTTTGGGACACACTACTTCGTCATCTTTATCGGACGCTCTGTCGCGTGCATCCTATCACCGTAAACTGCCCTGTCAATCATCCTGTCTCTGTAAACTGCCCTGTCAATCATCCTATCACCGTAAACTGCCCTGTCAATCATCCTATCACTGTAAACTGCCCTGTCAATCACCCTGTCTCCGTAAACTGCCCTGTCAATCATCCTGTCACCGTAAACTGCCCTGTCAATCATCCTGTCTCAGTAAACTGCCCTGTCAACCATTCTGTCACCGTAAACTGCCCTGTCAATCATCCTGTCTCCGTAAACTGCCCTGTCAATCATCCTGTCACCGTAAACTGCCCTGTCAATCATCCTGTCACCGTAGACTGCCCTGTCAATCATCCTGTCACCGTAGACTGCCCTGTCAATCATCCTGTCACCGTAGACTGCCCTGTCAATCATCCTGTCACCGTAAACTGCCCTGTCAATCATCCTGTCTCCGTAAACTGCCCTGTCAATCATTCTGTCACCGTAAACTGCCCTGTCAATCATTCTGTCACGGTAAACTGCCCTGTCAATCATCCTATCACCGTAAACTGCCCTGTCAATCATCCTGTCTCCGTAAACTGCCCTGTCAATCATCCTGTCTCCGTAAACTGCCCTGTCAATCATCCTGTCACCGTAAACTGCCCTGTCAATCATCCTGTCACCGTAAACTGCCATGTCAATCATCCTGTCTCCGTAAACTGCCCTGTCAATCATTCTGTCACCGTAAACTGCCCTGTCAATCATTCTGTCACGGTAAACTGCCCTGTCAATCATCCTATCACCGTAAACTGCCCTGTCAATCATCCTGTCAATCATCCTATCTCTGTCAAACTGCCGTCAATCATCCTGTCACCGTAAACTGCCCTGTCAATCATCGTGTCACCGTAAACTGCCCTGTCAATCATCCTGTCACCGTAAACTGCCCTGTCAATCATCCTGTCACCGTAAACTGCCCTGTCAATCATCCTGTCACCGTAAACTGCCCTGTCAATCATTCTGTCACCGTAAACTGACCTGTCAATCATCCTATCACCGTAAACTGCCCTGTCAATCATCCTATCTCTGTAAACTGCCCTGTCAATCATTTTATCTCTGTAAACTGCCCTGTCAATCATCCTGTCACCGTAAACTGCCTTGTCAATCATCCTGTCACCATAAACTGCCCTGTCAATCATCCTATCACCGTAAACTGCCCTGTCAATCACCCTGTCAACGTAAACTGCCCTGTCAATCATCCTATCACCGTAAACTGCCCTGTCAATCATCCTATCTCTGTAAACTGCCCTGTCAATCATTTTGTCACCGTAAACTGCCCTGTCAATCACCCTGTCAACGTAAACTGCCCTGTCAATCACCCTGTCAACGTAAACTGCCCTGTCAATCACCCTGTCAACGTAAACTGCCCTGTCAATCATCCTATCACCGTAAACTGCCTTGTCAATCATCCTATCTCTGTAAACTGCCCTGTCAATCATTCTATCTCTGTAAACTGCCCTGTCAATCATCCTGTCACCGTAAACTGCCCTGTCAATCATCCTGTCACCGTAAACTGCCCTGTCAATCATCCTGTCACCGTAAACTGCCCTGTCAATCATCCTGTCACCGTAAACTGCCCTGTCAATCATCCTGTCACCGTAAACTGCCCTGTCAATCATCAGTGTTGGGCAAGTTACTTTTAAAAAGTAATTAGTTACAGTTACTAGTTACTACTTCCAAAGAGTAACTAAATTAGTTACTCAGTTACAAATTTTAAAAGTAACTACCGGTAGTTACTTAAGAAAGTAACTATTGCGTTACTTTCAAGTAAAATTAAATTTTAAATGCTCAAATGTGACCCCACCTCTACCCCTCTTTAACGGAACTTACAATACATGTGCATGTTCAATTATTTATGATAAATCTGAATATTATAATGAAATGGACACTTAATACAATACATTATTAACAGAAACATGAAACATTGTACACACATCAAAAAAAAAAAAAATGTTGCTGTGGGACAAAGTGAGACTAGCCTCCAATCAAATGCCATGTAGATAATATGTTTATATAGTGGATCAATGCAAATAACACAATAGATGTTTTGGAACTTTTGATATTTATTGCCCCTCAACAGGTCACAACTGGGCAAAATTAAATGAAGCTTGTTAAGCTCGTCGCCATACCCGTCTCTCGTTGACTGACTGGCTTGCTTGTGTTGTTCATTGTGTGTCCTGTCCTGTCCGACTATGCGTTATGATGGGTCGTTCGCAATTCATGAGCGTTAGCCGTTAGTGATGAGGGGTCGACTCGTTCGCGAATGAGCTTTTGATGGGTCGTTCGCGATTCGCGAATGAGGCGACTCTAAGAGCCGGCTCTTTTAGGTGAACGTCGGGAGCTGGCTTGCATATCTGAAGAGCCGACTCTATTTTTTACAAATTTGGCCTATAGAAATTAAATAATTATGTAATAAACATTTTAATATTATTGTCAAAGTCATTTAAAGAGCCGTTTGTGTGCCAAAAGAGCCGGCTCTTTTCAGTGAGCTGAGTCAAAAGTGCCGAATGCCTACTACTATGCGTGCTTTCGAACACCTGCCCAACTCTACCTCTGATTGGCATACAATGACATTTTACTCTACCTCAGCCAATCGTCAGCATTTATGCGCTTGTCTCGTGCTCTGCCCACTAACCAAGGAAGAACAGTAAAAAAGGTATTTGCCTCTCGCTCAGAGATCTGGTTGGTCTGATTAAAAAAAAAACAGCTTCATCAGTTATAGTAACGCGCCGCATTTTTTGGCAGTAACGGGAACGGCGTTATTAAGATGAGAAGAGTAATCAATCAGATTACTCGTTACTGGAAAAAGTAATGCCGTTATTCCCATCACTGTCAATCATCCTGTCACCGTAAACTGCCCTGTCAATCATCCTGTCACCGTAAACTGCCCTGTCAATCATCCTGTCACCGTAAACTGCCCTGTCAATCATTCTGTCACCGTAAACTGCCCTGTCAATCATCCTATCACCGTAAACTGCCCTGTCAATCATCCTGTCACCGTAGACTGCCCTGTCAATCATCCTGTCACCGTAAACTGCCCTGTCAATCATCCTGTCACCGTAAACTGCCCTGTCAATCATTCTGTCACCGTAAACTGCCCTGTCAATCATCCTGTCTCCGTAAACTGCCCTGTCAATCATCCTATTATCATGCGCTAATAAGCAAACATTAAAGCCACAGGAAGTGTTCAAAAGCAGCGCGTCCACTACAAATATTTCAATTTATTAGAATATAAAAAATATTGTAGCTTCTCAGTAATGATTTCATGTAATTTTAGTACTCCATTAATGAGAGTGGCATATTTAATCTAAATGTGTATATCAGATGTAAAACATAGTTGAAATCATTATTTTATTTGTTATTGTGAACATGCACTGTATTTATGATTAGGACTCATAAAGAGGATTTAAAGTGTCGTCAGTCGGTGTCGCCAAACTGCGCCGAAATGTTCGTACGCTTACAGGTGCGCATTCTCCGTCACGTTTGTTTTTAATAGATCACGACCTTTGCTTGGGAAGTGGCAAACCGGGGTTGTAAACATGCGTACGCCACGTTTATAAATGAGACCCCTGGACTTGTGTAAAAGTCCTGAATATAAGCGGGTTTTGTGGACTCGTGATGTAACGTGTGCATGTGTTTCAGGGCATCCTGTGGCTCTGGGAATGAGATCAGCAGCGGCCGAACTCTCAGGTAAACCTCAATCTGTTCTTCTGCACACTTCCTCTGCTCTTTTCCTGTCGCATTTCCTTTCGAAGGTGCGATCGCTTCGCACGATAGTTGCTGTGGAAATCTGTCCTCGTTTGTTTTCGTGGATCGCGCTCAATATATAAGAGACGGCGCCAACTCCTGCGAAGACCTCAGATGACGCAAGCTCTGAATGCACACGCAGTTTTATAAATGTCTTAATCATTTGTTAAAGGGATAGTTCACTTCAAAATGAAAATTCGGTCGTCATATACGCACCCTCAAGTCGTTTCAAACCTGTGTGAATTTCTTTCTTTTCAATTCATACAGGTTTGAAACAATGGTAACACTTTACTTGAAGGGGTGTGCATAAGACTGACATGACACCTTCATAATCATGACAGGACACATTAATATGAAGGAGGGTTTATGCATGTTTATGTCAACTGTCATTAAGTGTCATTCGCTCAATTATGACATTTTTAATGCAAATATGACATTGTTTGAGATGTCTTTGTTATGACACCTTGACATAAACCTATACATCATAACCTGTCAGTATCTTTGTCATGACAACTTGACATTACTAACACAACACAACCTGTCATAAATATGTCATAAACATGACATAGCAGATTAATTATCAAACTTAAGAAACCACTTAGCTTTATGGGTTAACATTACATTAAACTGTCAGGTGGTTGGTTTTGACATTGGCTGTCATAAGGCCATTTTAACATTTTAATGACAAATTCAATTTGTACCACTGTAGTTGAGGTCAAGAAAAATATTCATGACACAGTTATAATGCCTCATGACAGCCAATGTCAAAACCAACCACATGACAGTTTAATGTAATGTTAACCCATAAAGCTAAGTGGTTTCTTAAGTTTGATCATTAATCTGCTATGTCATGTTTATGACATATTTATGACAGGTTATGATGTATAGGTTTATGTCAAGTTGTCATAACAAAGACATCTCAAACAATGTCATATTTGCATTAAAAACGTCATAATTGAGCGAATGACACTTAATGACAGTTAATGACATAAACCCTCCTTCATATTCATGTGTCATGTCATGATTATGAAAGTGTTATGTCAGTCTTATGCACACCCCTTCAACTAAAGTGTTACCGAAACGACTTAAGGGGGGGTATATGATGACCAAATTTTCATTTTGAAGTGAAATATCCATTTAACAAACAAGTATTCATTACTTCAATGAGCTCATTGTTTCTGCATTAAATTATTACATTGTTTAAACTGATAAATTAGGACGAATTTAAGGGCGCACGCCCAGAGATCGATTGTATTAATGGAATGGGTGCGATGGGGCCCGACCTCATAGAGGCGAAACTCGAAACATGAGAATATCGTGCAAAAGTTATAATTTTGATGCCTTACAGCTTATGAAAACTCTCAGAAAATTAGAATATTACATGAAATCAATAAAAAAAAAGTTTTTTTAAATACAGAAATGTCGGCCCTTTGAAAAGTATAATCATACATATATACAGGTGAAACTTAAAAAATTAGAATATCGTGCAAAAGTTCAGTAATTCAACTTAAAAGGTGAAACTAATATATTATATAGACTCATTACATGCAAAGTGAGATATATCAAGCCTTTCTTTGTTATAATTTTGATGATTATGGCTTACAGCTTATGAAAACCTTTGCACAATATTCTAATTTTGAATTTAGGGTTTTCATAAGCTGTAAGCCATAATCATCACAATTATAACAAATAAAGGCTTGAAATATCTCACTTTGCATGTAATGAGTCTATTTCAGCTTTTAAGTTGAATTACTGAACTTTTGCACGATATTCGAATTTTTCGAGTTTCACTTTATATATACTAAATATATTAGTTCCACCTTTTAATTTGAATTGCTGAAATACATGTTGCACGATATTCTAATTTTTCGAGTTTCACCTGTATTCTTTCATAGGGCCCAAAATTGCTAGCGGTGCGTCTGTGAACTGGTACACCGCCCCGCACTAACTGAAGAATATTCCCTGTTTTGTCCAGTGCTTTCTCTATCCGGATGCCCATGTGGTTTGACCAAACGCCAGCCCGTGCCCACCCACCCGTCTCCGTCCGAGGACAGCAGTGCCAACGCCAGCATCGGCAGCACCCAGAGCACACCCACCAGCAGCATGGCATAACGTCATAACATAACCATAACTCTGTCCCTCTGCAAGCCAGAGAAAGCCAGAGACGCTTGAGTTCCCTGTTCCTCACACACACTCCATTCGCTCAGCCGGCTACGGGAAGTCAGGGGGACGAAGAATAAAAAAAGAAAACGCTTGGCTCCCAGAGACAGGAAAAACAACGCATAACCCCCAGGAACTAACAGGAAATTCGTGGCATTCTTGCGCCGGTGCCTCTCTGACGGAGGCCACATGAGACCTCTCAGACAAACAGCACATGACGCATCAGTCCGGCTAAATGTGGCTCACAGAGACCAACAAACAAACGTCAGACGGACCGCCTCACATCCCATAACACTCATGATGTGATATGATGAAACAGTCAAACTAATCAAAACAGCGATGATAAAACGAAGCATTTGTATTTTTAGAGTTCGTACTGTACTCTCACATGCATGGGACAGATTGGAAAATGGCTACCTCGAGTCTCTAAGAGTCTCTATGGATGTAGATTTGTTAAATATTTGCTTGACCAAAACTAGAAACAGTGGCTGCATGAATCTCATGAAATTATTATTTGCATATTTAACCCCTGAATCAATACAAAGCCAATTTTTATTTTTTTATTTTTTTGGGATCATATTAGTGTTGCATTGCTAAATTGAAAATTGTGAATTTAAATATAAATATTATGGCTGTAATAAATAAGTAATTAATAAAATTAATTATAAGATTTTTTTTTTGCATTGCAATCTCATTATTAGTGAAATTATTTTTTTATTTTTTTTTTATTTTTTTGGATCATAGTAGTATTTGTTGCATTGCAAAATAGAAAATTGTGAATTTAAATATAAATATTATGGCTGTAATAAATAAGTAATTAATAAAATTAATTATAAGATTTTTTTTTTGCATTACAATCTCATTCTTAATACTGAAATTACGAATATTTTTGGATCATAGCAGTATTTGTTGGATTGCTAAATTGAAAATTGTGAATTTAAATATAAATATTATGGCTGTAATAAATAAGTAATTAATAAAATTAATTATAAGACTTTTTTTGCATTGCAATCTCATTCTTATTACTGATTTTTTTTTTTTTTTTTTTTTGGGGATCATAGTAGTATTTGTTGTATTGCTAAATTGAAAATTGTGAATTTAAATATAAATATAATGACTGTATTAAATAATTAATTAATAATCCTTCATTTTCTTTATGCAAAATGTTTTTTTTTCTTCCTCTTTTGATTATGGGGTGTAATATGAGCCAAGATGTTTTCATGAGATTCGTATGGGTGTTTTTTTTCTTCTCATGATCAAATGGTTTGTTCATAAAACTTTGTAACTTTGTCATGAAAATATGGTTATTAGCAATAGTAATTAAGCAACTTCAAATCAGTTTTTTTTACTCTTTATTTTGAGGTGACGTAGTTACACGTTACTGCATGTACTTACTATTTTAATAACAGTAAATTATGCATAATTACCAAACCATAACCGTAACTCTATAGTAAGTACATGGTTAATTAATATTCTCAGTACTTATTTGAGCAAGTACAATGTAACTACGTTATCTTAAAAAAATTGTGTGTGGCTAATATTATATGTACAGTATATGCATTATGCTGTAGATTCAGTATATAGTAAATTCATAACTTTAGCAGTTGTCCTGAAGTTTTCATATTTGAGTTCATAAGTGAAAATAAGCCCAACAAAACCAAAAACTCTTGTGATGTAGCTTATTTTACAACAGTATACTGTATACTAAGCATTTCATGTGAATTTATTCATGTATATGTATTATTGTGTGTGTGTGTGAGAGAGAGACAAAATCATCATCACTTCTCAACCCTCATGTTATTCCAAGCCTGTATGCCTTTCTTTCATTGGTGGAGCACAAAAGGAGACGTTTAGCACAATGTTCACGCTGCTCTTTTGCAGA
This sequence comes from Rhinichthys osculus, assembly GCA_029959095.1. NCBI lineage: Eukaryota > Metazoa > Chordata > Actinopteri > Cypriniformes > Leuciscidae > Rhinichthys > Rhinichthys osculus. The sequence continues at coordinate 57,824,290 of JARWKJ010000004.1, read as the reverse complement.
CAGAGGCTGTCAAGCGTCAAAAAGCATAAAAGTATTCATGCGCCACATCCCACATCTTCTGAAATCATCTGATAGTTTTGTATTATTGAGGAACAGAGACAATTTTGCATCATGTTCAGTGTGTGGTGTGTGACGGATGTGTGTGTGAAGCGTACAGCTGTGAACTGTTCCTTTAACATCAGCTGGATGTGAAAAGCAGGAAAATGCCACTTGTGCATTTGGTGCAATATCTGTGGTATTCTTTTATGTTCATATAATTATTTGTGTCTGTATGTAAACTGTTTTATACTGCATTGTTATATCAACTTTTATAAATAACATTTGTATTGCATGTTTCTGTTTTCTCGAACGGTCATTATCTGGTCATATTTGTTCAGTTTTCCCCATTTTGAAGAATGATTTTAATCCAATTTGACATACTTTAAATTAAATCAGGAAAACACTGCCTCCTAATGTCATTAGAGTTTATTTATTGCTTCTCCGCTGATGTTCTTGGCCTGTGCTGAGACTTGCAGAACTGCCAAAAGTTTGTACATTCAAGTTTTGTCCAACTCTGTTCTGCACATGTACAGTATATTACAGTGTATTACCGTATATTACAGTATATTACAGTACATTACAGTGTATTACAGTGTATTACAGTATATTACAGTGTATTACCGTATATTACAGTATATTACAGTACATTACAGTATATTACAGTGTATTACAGTATATTACAGTATATTACAGGGTATTACCGTATATTACAGTATATTACAGTGTATTACAGTATAGTACAGTATATTACAGTGTATTACAGTATATTACAGTGTATTACAATATATTACAGGATATTACAGTATATTACAGTGTATTGCAGTATATCACAGTATATTACAGTGTATTACCGTATATTACAGTATATTACAGTGTATTACAGTGTATTACAGTATAGTACAGTATATTACAGTGTATTACAGTATATTACAGTGTATTACAGTATATTACAGTGTATTACAGTATATTACAGTATATTACAGTGTATTACAGTATATTACAGTGTATTACAATATATTACAGGATATTACAGTATATTACAGTGTATTACAGTGTATTACAGTATAGTACAGTATATTACAGTGTATTACAGTATATTACAGTGTATTACAATATATTACAGGATATTACAGTATATTACAGTGTATTACAGTGTATTGCAGTATATCACAGTATATTACAGTATATCACAGTATATCACAATATATTACAGTGTATTACAGTGTATTACAGTATAGTACAGTATATTACAGTGTATTACAGTATATTACAGTGTATTACAATATATTACAGGATATTACAGTATATTACAGTGTATTACAGTATATTACAGTGTATTACAGTATATTACAGTGTATTACAGTATATTACAGTATATTGCACTGCCTGACCAAAAAAACTCACTCTATTATTTCATCGGAATATTTCCTTATTTTATTTCAATGTGCATTCATCGTGGCATTGGTTTGACAACCTTATGCAACATCACAGCATTTATTTCAACAAGAAATGTCGCTTTTGGCTTGCTTAGTTGGGGACATTTAATATTTAATATTCAACAATATTATTGATCTCCTGCATTGACAGCATTATATGAGAACTGAACTGAGCTGGACGATGACATCACGGTTTACTCCAGAGCGGCTAAATTAACTAAATTAACTTTTTTACAACAAAAATGAGCCATCACTGAACTTGCTTAAGCTGGACTGTGACGCTATTCTCTTCTAGAAACAAACTTTGTTGCATTATTATTTGCATCTCTGTAAAGCTGCTCTGAAACACTTCAGGCGCTCTGTAAAGTCTTGCTTGTCGCATCCCAACACTTGTAATATAGTTCTGGTCAGGACTCTCTGGTGTAATGATTCCTCGTGCTCCCGGACACACTCTTTCACAATCTGAGCCCAAACTTGGCATTGTTATCCTGGAATATGGCCATGGGATACGACTTCCGACAGGGTTGTTTAACCCTTGTGTTCTGTTCGATTTTCTGTGTACTCCCCTTATGGAGCGGGTCAAATTGACCCAGATTGGATTCAATACAATTCCTCAAAAATCACACTATGAAAAACAACAAAGATTTAGATACAAACTGTAAACTTTTAATATCAACATTTGTCAAACATTACAAAAACATTCTATCTGAAAATATGATTTATGAAAATGTTTTTAAAACATTTTTTAAAAACAGTTTTGTTTTGAGAAAATTGGAAAATAAACACTATACACACTCTTTCACAATCTGAGCCCAAACTTGGCATTGTTATCCTGGAATATGGCCATGGGATACGACTTCCGACAGGGTTGTTTAACAGATGAAAAGTTAGGGTTAGAATAACTGTTGCCAAACGTACAACATTACGCGCTCCCGATAGGACATCACATTTCAAAGGGAATTAATCTACTAAAATTGAATGTCAATTTTTTATTTGTGAAGTTTTTAATCATAATCTGCTAATATACATTCAATCTGTATTGGCAAAAATCCAACATGAAAACCTTAAAACAGTGCATGTGGCAAATAGATTGAAGAATAGGAGTGGTTCTAGCTCAAGCACACCTGGTGCAACTAATGAAGCCCTTGATTAGTGAGACTGTGCTAGAGGTCTGCTACCCGAGCCCGACGGGTCCCGAAAAATGTGCGGGTTTCGGGTCGGGTTCGGGTTAATGTGTAATGAACAGCCTCGGGTTCGGGTCGGGTTCGGGTTTAACTAAGGAAAAAACTAAATAGGCTATATATAGTTTGCGTGCCGTGTGCTTTGCCTGCTTGCTGTGATGTGGTGACCGGCACGCGAGAGAGAGAAAGTATACGTGCGCAGATGCACACAGTCGGACACACAGGCTCTCTCTCAAATATAATGATAATGATATATATATATATATATATATATATATATAATTTTTTTTAATTATTTGTTTTATTTTATCATATCATTTATATCACAAAACTGTTTTGCGCATGTGCTACCGCTCTCGCGCGTATTTGCTGTGAGAAACAGAATGGACCGGGTACGGGCCGGATTCGGGCTTCAGTTTAAAGCCCGGTGCAGACCTCTAGACTGTGCTGGTGTTCAGGGGGTGGAATAATTCTGCAGAAGTCATTCAAAGTTTCATTTTCAGTTGAATTTGGGGAAACAATCAAACACACTCACACACAAACACTCACTCTCTCCCTCTCTCTCTCTCACACACACACACACACACACACACACACACACACACACACACACACATGTCTGGTCCACTATCTTTGTGGGGACTCTCCATGTAACACAGACCGAAGCGCCGGCGCCCTCAGATCACTTGGACGTGGCTGTGTTTACAAGAGGTAAAAACGATATAAATACTGTTGGTTTTCTCACACAAACCGCTCGTCATTAAATCATGTTTAATTTGGACTTCTCTGTGCTGCTCTTTGAGGTGGTGACCATAGACCTGCATTATATGACTGACAGACAAGAACGCTTTGACCTAAAAATATCAAAATTGAAACTTCTGCGGACACAAAGACACCTACATCTTGGATGCCCTCGAGGTAAGCGAAAACATAACAAAAATGTATTTCAAAGTAAAACCCTTTAACACAGACAAGAGAGTAACACGGATCCGTTTCTCACGGAGATAAAGACGACAGACAGCCAGTATCACACACACGCTTCCTCTGATATCATCCAGAAGACAAGCATGACTTCTCATGACGGCCGTTTTCTTAGTGTCCCACAGGATGATTAGCTAACACTCAATATTGATGCTCCTCAACAGACAGTCTACTTACCAACTACTAGCATAACTTTACAACTAGCATAAGTGAACACCCCCATGCTAAAGTTGACTAAAAAGAGGAATAACAAATATAATCTTTTGGTAATCCAACCTTTAAAGACCCACTCCGATGAAAATAATGTTTTTCTACGTGTTAACATGTTTTTGTGGCATTTTTCTGATGTTAGAGGACATATCTTGAGAAAAATCAGCTCAAAGTTGTATTTCTGAGTATTTCTACATTCAAATGGCTGTGAATCAGTAGCAGACGCTAAAATGCCGGCTAAAATAGACTGGAGTTGTGACGTAGTAACTCCACTGGGCGTCTCCACACGCGACGTCTTGGAGTGAAATAATGATCGGTGATCGGTGATAACTTTGATTAACTTCGGATAATAATAATTAACGTGTATATAATACTGTTGCCCCACCGGTATTGGGGGTGTAAGCTAGTGGGAGAGAGAGTTCTCAGCAACGGGCAGGGGGAGGGGCGTCTCCGTGCCAACGGCTCCACAACGTAGAGGCGAATTGCTAATGAGCTACTGCCGCTCTGCTGAAGCGAAGTCCCAGAAAACGGCACAGGTTTTGTGATTTTGGCTAAAAATGGCATAATCATAATTTAAAGACCACTGGGAATGTTTAAAAATAGCTCAAAATATGATCGGAGTGGGACTTTAAGGACACCAATTTTCTTTGTGAATGAATAATGTATCGTAAATAAATTAACGTTCTTCCTTAAAATACAGGGTGCATAAGTAAGGACACCCCTATACTGGTGAAACTCGACTCAGTACATGCAAAGTGAGATATATCAAGCCTTTATTTGTTATTATTTTGATGATTATGGCTTACAGCTTTCACAATATTCTAATTTTGAATTTGGGGTTTTCATAAGTTGTGAGCCATAATCATCAAAATTATAACAAATAAAGGCTTGAAATATCTCACTTTGCATGTAATGAGTCTATATAATATATTAGTTTCACCTTTTAAGTTGAATTACTGAAATAAATGAACTTTTGCACCATATTCTAATTTTTCGAGTTTCACTGTATGTTAAATTCCCATGGAGGGGCAGATTTTTTATTTTTAAAGGCCAGTTATTTCATGGATCCAGGACACTATGCATCATGATAAAGGATGGAATTAAATTAGAATTAAAATAGCCCCACATTATCACACACCCTTCACCATACCTAGAGATTGACATGGTTTTATTTCGGTTAGCCTAATAGCTGGTTTGATTTGCGTTGAGAGACGATCTTGTGGAATTTCCAGTTTCCAATTTCCAAAAGATGATTTTTTAATTCCTTTTTTTAGTCAACTTTAGCATGGGTGTGTTCACTTATGCTAAGCACTGCATGTCAACTTATTCTACTAACCCAAACTTAACAAGTTAATGAGAGTTAGAGCAAAGATAAAATGTCTAAAGTTGACCATCAAAATAAAGTGTAACCACTGATTAAAACAGACAACCTTTCAACATTAAAACTATGAAAATCCACGATAAAAATAACTATTGCATGATTAAAAATTGTATTATGATCAGTTGTGCTATAATTTTAACCACACTCTAATAAAAGTATATCTGGTTACTGTGAGAAAAACGTGTTTGAGTGACAGACCGAAGTCGAGGTGAACAGAATCATTTCCAATCAAACTATTGTATTGACAAATTATGCAAAAAGTGTGGAAATATTCATTCATTTGGATTCATAAAGCAAGACAAAAGTCAATCATTTTAGGCTTTTCCCAAAACTGTGTAAAATGCATTTTCATCTCAAGTGTTATCTTAAAATATGATTTCAGATTTCAGAAAGAAATAAAATGTCAGATGCTGTGATCATATTTGTCTGCTGCTAGTTGTTATTAATATAGACAGATGAAGTAAAACAGAGTGAAAGTGTGTTTTAAGAGAGTTTATTTTCTGAAAGGCCATAATAAGCTCATATGCTGCATAATAAATGTTATTGCCCTGACTATAATTCATAAGCAGCTTATTTCCCCTTTTCGGCTTTGTCCTATAATTGAAATTTTTCTTTCTTTCACATATATATCATCAGACTGTATAGAGGAACACATAAAGCACGTTTTCATCCACCTCATGCGGCGTCTGTGATATTCATAATTCATAATTTCCTATTAATGAACTTCATTTCACATCCAGGAGACTGCGGATGGAAATGAGGGAAATATGATGCTGCGGCAAATCCACGTCTTTCTTATTCTCTGGGAATAAAGCAGCATTTATGCTGGGTGAAGAGAGGGAATATTAATCACAGAGCCTTTAATAAACGGCAGGCTGTTTAATTAGAAGTGAATGTGATGTGGAGCTCGTGAGACTCGTGTTGATGACGCCTTCTGCCCTCCTGTGGAGGATTAGTGCATTACTGATCCTGAGTCAGTCTGCCCTTCCTTTCAGCCCTGGAGACACCAGCTATTATATTAGGACAAAAATATCACTCATATGCATTTAGTAATATGCATTTTAATAATAATCTTGAGAATCGTTTACAAGGATTTGTGTTACTATTGTAATTAATGGGGTTATTATTAAAGTCCCCCTTTAGTCAATAATTGTATCCCTTAAAACTCATATTTTATCACCAAAGTTACATATTTAAAGGGGTGGCTGAGTATGATTGAACTTTTCTAGCTTTAGTTAGTGTGTAATGTTGCTGTTGAGCATAAACAACATCTGCAAGGGTTAGGGTTAGTTCCCTAACCCTAACCCTAACCCTAAAATTTACATAAACCCCGCCCCCTGAACACGATTTATAGATTATCAAGATAGAATAAATCAATGACTAGAAGATGTTAACTCCACATCAGCTATATAAAATTCATCAACTAACCATTCAGAAATGTCCGGTTGTCTACATGTTGTCACTTCTTCTTGAGTCTCTCATCTTTGTCGGACTTTTTTCTTTGTCTGAGGCTAAAAGTTGTTGAAATGTTCAGGAAACGCCACATTTTTGCTCAACCTAATTTTTTTTTTTTTTTTACATGCTATATAAAAATATCTGTGGTCTATTTTGAGCTAAACCTTCACACACACACTTTGGGGACTTCAGACACTTATTTTACATCTAGTGAAAAGGGCATTATAGCACCTTAAAATATCTTGAATGTAACTCGACACCCCCGCCTCATTTAGGGCCCTTACATAGTCAACGCATCGGTACGCATACGCGTGCGCAAGGCTACACATACACATTATGCGTCGATGCGTAGCCAAATGTGTCATCCTAGTTTTTAATACGCGACGCGCCGATGCACGCAATACTATGCGTTGTCGGTGGGGGCGACATTGCAAGTAATGTACATAAAAAGGTATATTATTATGTTTACAGAAGAAGAAGATTTGAATACAATGGCGGACGAAGAGGAAAAGTTATGTGAGCTTGTTTTATTGCCGCCGATGTAAAATCAGCAATATGCACTCCTCTTCAGTTGCCATTTTGATCTGAATATCACGTGACCCGACTCTAGACTCTACTACCCCCTGTTGCGCGATCGGTGTATTGCATTTCACGCATCACCGGTGACGCTTGCGTCTGCTTGTGTACTATGAAAAGGAGCGTGTAGCTTGCGTCGCTCGCGTTGACTATGTAACGGCCCTTAGTATGCGCGGTTCTATGAATATGCAAATGAGCCCCGCCTCCACTCACTCACTCAGCTCAGAGATCCACTGGTTGACGATCACACATTGATCTGATTGGTTACAAGGTCGTTTGTGACGTCAGAAACACCAGCGATTTCAAACCGTGTTTTTGAGACTGTCTTTGGTTCACTGCAGTTTTAAGGAGGAAATACTCAGCAATGCTGTCGACTTATGAACTTACACATGGTTTAAGCGTATTAAAAACACCACATAGACACATAAACAACATTAAACGCTGGATTTACACCACAGGGGGACTTTATGTGTTTCCATGATGAATTAGATGTACATTTCAGACTTCTTTACTTTCATTAAAACCTATAGGTTAGTCAGTGTATTTGCATTCACAGTGTTGCTATTATGGCATATTGTTCATGCCAGTGGCGTAGGTTTGATTTTGAAATTGGTGGGGACGGGGACATCAATATTTAATATATTTAAAGTTTTGATCGAAAATTTTGCAAGGGATATATCAGTGTCACTGGATATTGGTAGGGACACGTCCCTAGCGTCCCTACTAAATTCTACGCCCCTGGTTCATGCATAAAGCAGCGTTGTGATTGATAAACATTAACACATTATGGTTCACGTCCTCATCTGCTCTGTTCTGCTGGAAGCTTCCCGAACATCCCTGTTTGTCCGTAACACGAGGAGCGTCTGACCTCTCGAGTCTGGGAAATCATTTCACAATCTCATTTGAAAAAGTTCATGCTTCATACTTTCGAGAAGTCGAAGCGCACTCAAATATCACAAAACCCATAACATGTTCACATCAGAGGTCACCAAATATTTTATTTTTCAATGGCTGATTCTTGAATCACCCAAAAATTATCATTCCATGTCGTTCCAAACCTGCATGCAAATGATGCAACATAAACGAAGATGTTATGCATCCAGAAAACGCTTTTATCCAAAACTCGTACTCGTACCAAAAAAGTCTTTCTGTATTACACTCTAATCAGAGTTAGGTTACACTTTAAGTTATTGTTATACTGTATTTGCATAAATATGTATTGAGTAATACAGGTGAAACTCTGAAAATTAGAATATCGTGCAACAGTTCATGTATTTCAGTAATTCAAATTAAAAGGTGAAACTAATATATTTAGTATAACTATATAAATATGCATGATCATACTTTTCAGAGGGCCGACATTTCTGTATTTAAAATCCTTTTTTTTATTGATTTCATGTAATATTCTAATTTTCTGAGATTTTGAATTTGGGGTTTTCATAAGCTATAAACCATAATCATCAAAATGATAACTTTTGCACAATATTCTTTCGAGTTTCACCTGTTTAAATGAACTACATGCATCGCTCTTAGAAGAAAAGCTTCTATAACTGAAGTGGTTCCTATTGTTTTATGGATTGAGTTTTAATTAATTATTTTAGTTTTAATGCATTTTCAAACTTTTCAAGCACAATTTTATGAATTAAGCAGCTCGTAAACACAAAAAATGTTAAATATCCCGTTAAACATGAACGTATAAGACATTTAAGCAGCATACGGCATTCTTAAAAAATGAGTCAAGAACCCTAGAGTTCTGTTACGGCGTCCAGCCCTGGTGATTCCCTGCACTCTCAGTCCCGTGCTCTCTCTCCTGAATACTAATGGCGCTTTTCCATTACCAGTACCAGCTCGACTCGACTCGACTCGCCTTGGCTCGCCTCGACTCGGCTCGCTTTTCGCTCCGTTTTCCATTGCAGAAAGTACCGCCACAAATAGTACCCGGTCGTCATAGCGACGCATTTCGTTCCTCCATCAAGCTCTCGCTGGATCCTCTCTTCGGCAACCAAACAAAGGAATGTCTGCACCTCCTCGTTTGACCACGGCGTATTCTTCCGAGTTGCCATAATAATAGTAGTAAGTTTAGTAACTATCTCTGGCCAAACTATTTAAAATACTCCATCTGGCGCGTGCAATGATGACGCAGATTCTCTGTGACCAATCAGCAGTCGGCATTGTTTTCACGTCACATTTTAGTATCGGCTTAGCTCGCCTCAGCTCGCTTGGAACCTCGCCGGAGGTGGTACGAAAAAAAGTACCCGAAAGCAGGTACAGGTACAACTTTTACACAGTGGAAAACCAAACAAAGGCGAGTCGAGTGGAGCCGAGGCGAGCTGGTACTGTGTAGTGGAAAAGCGCCATAAGTGTCTCATACTTCAGCTTAGTAGGGATCATTACGCTCTGATTGCATTACACCTGTTCTGTATCAACTCTGGTCCCGAAGCTATATCTGCCTCGTTAACTCGGCACCCTGTGCGAAGTATTGTTTCACCCCGTGTTTCATGTCCGAGCGCTCTCCCGTTTCCCTGACTATCTGTGTTACTGAACCTAGCCTGTTACTAACCTCTCTGACTGTCTGCAGCCTGCCAAGTGACCGTTGCCTGTACCTGGATTCTGATTCTCGCCGCCTGCCTTGAACCTTGCCCGTCTCCGGTTATCCTGTTGTCTGCTGCCTGCTCCTACCAAGCCTGTCTCTGACCCTGAGTTTTGGCCACCGCCCCGGACTCCTGTCCGGCCCTTACAAGCATTCTTGCCTTGTGTTATCCTTCTTCTGAAAGCTTTATGTTTGCTTGAGACTGCTAATTAAATTGTTGCAAATGGATCTGCCTCACATGTCTGATTCATCACAGAATACTTCGCCGAACGAGGATCCAGCGACAATGACTGCTCTGTCGGCCGCTTTCACCGCCCAAGCCTCTCAGCTGGCCACCCATCACCACCAGTTGTCCCGTTTGACCACTCTTACGGAAGAATTGATTTCAGCGGTTCAAACCCTGCAGAAGTCTACAGCGGGATCCACGGCCGCTTCAGCGCCCGCTACACCTGCTCTTCCTCCGGACTCACTTAATGCTGCGAGCACTAATCCACGCCTCGCGCTTCCCGAGAAATACGAGGGAGACCCAGGTAAATGCAAGGGCTTTATATTGCAATGTTCACTGTATCTCGCCCAGCAGACTTCCCTACACGCCACAGATGCAAGCAAAATCGCCTTTGTATGTTCATTACTCACCGGACGCGCGCTGGAGTGGATCACCGCGGTCTGGAGAATGGATGGGTCCGCCTTCTCATCTTACGGAGAATTTCTGGAACGTTTCCAAGCGGTTTTTGAACATGCCAAAGAGGGGAAAGGAGCTGAGGATCTTATTTTGGAGCTCACGCAGGGAAGGACGCCCGCCTCGGAGTACGCGCTCACATTCCGAACTCTGGCAGCTCAAACCAACTGGACAGAGAACGCTCTCAAAGTTGTTTTTCTCAACCACGAATTACAAGCCGAGCTGGCCTGTCGCGACGAGGGAAAGGACTTTGATCAGTTCGTTCATCTCACCATCCAGATTGACAACTTGATGCGCTCACGCCGCTCCAGTCTCCGCTCAACGAGCACTTCGCGCGACATCACACCACGTGCTTCACTTTCCTCCGCTGACGCCTCCGAACCCATGCAAATCAACGCGTCACACATATCCGAGGAGGAGAGGGAGCGCCGCAGGACCCTGAAATTATGCATGTACTGCGGAGGAGCCGGTCACTTTCGTCTGCACTGCCCTCGACGACCTACACTCAAGGAAAAAACCTCTGTGAGTCTAACCCTTAACTGTTTAAATCCATTTTCCAGTATCTCAGTGCCTCTTGAATTCTCTGTAAATGGACAAACTGTTAATACTTTAGCCTTAGTTGACTCAGGGGCAGCCGGGAATTTTATGTCTAAAGATTTTGCCCAGGTCCACGAGATAGCTCTAATTCGCTGCACATCTCCGCTTTCGGTTGAAGCTGTCGACGGACGCCCACTCGGCACAGGTCGCATCACACACATGACACAGGAACTTCACATGCGTACTGGTCTGCTTCATCATGAGAAAATCCATTTCTACATTCTCCAAGCCCCTCACACGCCGGTAATTCTGGGCTTACCCTGGCTAAGGAACCACAACCCTCATTTGGATTGGACGACTGGACAGATAGTCAGCTGAGGAGAGAGCTGTTTTTCAAGGTGTCTGTCTACCGTCAAACCCTTTCCGGTCCGAAGTATCTCCGAGCCCCGAGATGAATCCTTGCTATCACGCCTGCCAGCCGTGTACCACGATCTAGCCGAAGCCTTCAGTAAAGTCAAAGCTACCCGGTTACCACCTCATCGTGAATATGATTGTGCCATTGATCTCTTACCTGGTACCACACCACCCAGAGGCCGCATCTTCCCACTGTCCCAACTTGAGACCGAAACCATGCAGAAGTACATAGAAGAGGAGCTCGCAAAGGGGTTCATTCGTCCTTCTACTTCTCCTATGTCGGCTGGCTTCTTTTTTGTTAAAAAGAAAGATGGAGGACTGCGACCTTGTATCGACTACAGATCACTAAATGAATGCACAGTTAAGTTTCGTTATCCGCTGCCTCTGGTACCTGCCTCTCTAGAGCTCCTTCGAACGGCCAAATATTATACCAAGCTGGACCTACGCTCTGCCTATAACCTGGTTCGAATCCGAGAGGGGGACGAGTGGAAGACTGCATTCTCCACAAACACAGGGCACTACGAATATCTCGTTATGCCTTTCGGGCTTTCAAACAGTCCAGCTGTCTTTCAATCCTTTGTCAATGATGTTTTCCGTGATCTGCTCCACCGAAGCGTAATCGTCTACATAGACGATATTCTGATCTATTCAGACACCCACGAAGCCCACATCCAGCATGTCCGAGCTGTACTTCAAAGACTCATCCAGTTCCAACTCTACGCCAAGTTGGAGAAATGTGACTTTCAACAGACCTCCACAACCTTCCTGGGTTACGTCATCAGCCCAGAGGGCGTGGCCATGGATGAGAATAAGGTTAAAGCAGTGGTAGACTGGCGCCAACCCACCACTTTGAAGGAGTTGCAGCGTTTTCTGGGCTTCGCTAACTTCTACCGTCGTTTCATCAGGGGATTCAGCTCAGTGGCAGGCCCTTTGACAGCTCTGGTTCGGAAGAGCACGAATCGACTTCCTTGGAGCGAGGATGCTTCCCGGGCTTTCAAGCAGCTCAAAGTCAGTTTCACTTCTGCTCCCATCTTGCACCATCCTAACCCCGAGTTGCCCTTCGTGGTGGAGGTTGATGCCTCGAACACCGGACTAGGTGCGGTGCTCTCTCAACGTCAGGGAGATCCTCCCAAGCTGTACCCCTGCGCCTTCTACTCCAGGAAGTTGAGCTCGGCGGAGAGAAATTATGATGTCGGAGACCGTGAACTATTAGCCATGAAATCAGCATTCGAGGAGTGGCGCCACTGGCTCGAGGGAGCTACTCATCCATTCACAGTCTACACAGACCACAAGAACCTGGAGTACCTTCGCACGGCCAAGAGACTGAACGCACGTCAAGCCAGGTGGTCACTATTCTTTTCCCGGTTCCACTTCACGGTTACTTACCGTCCCGGCTCAAAAAATACCAAGGCTGACTCTTTGTCTCGTCTATTTGACTCCGAGGCAGCTGCTCCGGCTCCTGAACCTGTCATCTGCCCCGATCTTGTTCTCGGACCTGTTCAGTGGGATATTGAAACCGAATGCGCTCAAGCCAATGCCGACATTGAGATACCTATGGACTGTCCTCCTGGGAGAATCTTTGTACCAGAAACACTTCGAGACAAGGTAATAGACCACGTGCATGCCCTTCCCAGCTCCGGACATCCCGGAATCACTGCCACCATTCAGCTCCTTCAAAACCGCTACTGGTGGCCCACGCTCTCCCGAGACACGAGTGAATTCATTCAATGCTGTCGGATCTGTAACACCCAGAAATCCCCTCGTCTGCTACCAGCTGGCCTTCTTCAACCCCTGCCTATTCCCCAACGGCCTTGGTCCCATATCGCTGTTGATTTTATCACGGATCTGCCTCCCTCAGATGGTTACACCACCATACTCACTGTCATTGACCGCTTCTCTAAAGCATGCCGGCTCATTCCGCTCACCAAGCTGCCCACAGCTCTGCAGACGGCTGAACATCTGTGTAATTTTGTATTCCGGTTTTATGGGTTACCAGAAGATATTGTATCCGACAGAGGTCCTCAATTTACTTCTCGTGTCTGGACTGCCTTCTTTGAGAAACTTCAGATCAATGTGAGTCTCACTTCTGGGTATCATCCCCAGGCCAACGGGCAAGTTGAACGTCTCAACCAGGAGATTTCCCGCTTCCTTCGTTCCTACTGCCTCGGTCATCAGGAGGATTGGTACCGCTACCTCATGTGGGCTGAATATGCACAAAATTCCATACTCAAGCACTCTACAGGGATGACTCCTTTTCAATGCGTCCTCGGATTTCAGCCGCCTCTGTTCCCCTGGTCGGGTGAGCCCACCAGTGTCCCTGCTGTGGATGATTGGCTCAGGCGAAGTGAGGAGACCTGGAACCTGGCCCATACTCATCTCCAACGTGCTGTAAGACGCGGCAAGGAACAGGCTGACCGTCATCGCAGACCAGGCCCAGAGTACCAAGCCGGCCAATGGGTATGGCTATCCACACGAGATTTACGCCTCAGACTACCCTGCAAGAAACTCAGTCCGAAATTCTTGGGCCCATTCAAGATAGTCCGTCAAATCACCCCAGTGTCGTTTCGCCTAGATCTGCCCAGACATATGCGCATCTCGCCAACGTTTCACGTCTCCCTGCTCAAACCAGCCTCGGCCCGTTCTGTAGAGAGGAGAGAGGAATCAGAGGATGCTGCTACCCAGCCTATCCTGTTAGAGGGTGAGGAGGTTTACAGAGTACGTCATCTACTGGACTCCAGACGTCGCGGTGGGCATCTTCAGTACCTGGTAGATTGGGAGGGCTTTGGTCCAGAGGAACGTTCCTGGGTCAACGCCACTGACATACTGGATCCGTCGCTTATTCAGGACTTTCACCGCAATCACCCTGATAGACCTGCTCCTCGACCTCGGGGCAGACCCCGCCGTCGTCAGTTTCCTCGCGCCAGGAGGCGCTCGCAGGGGGGAGGGCTCTGTTACGGCGTCCAGCCCTGGTGATTCCCTGCACTCTCAGTCCCGTGCTCTCTCTCCTGAATACTAAGTGTCTCATACTTCAGCTTAGTAGGGATCATTACGCTCTGATTGCATTACACCTGTTCTGTATCAACTCTGGTCCCGAAGCTATATCTGCCTCGTTAACTCGGCACCCTGTGCAAAGTATTGTTTCACCCCGTGTTTCATGTCCGAGCGCTCTCCCGTTTCCCTGACTATCTGTGTTACTGAACCTAGCCTGTTACTAACCTCTCTGACTGTCTGCAGCCTGCCAAGTGACCGTTGCCTGTACCTGGATTCTGATTCTCGCCGCCTGCCTTGAACCTTGCCCGTCTCCGGTTATCCTGTTGTCTGCTGCCTGCTCCTACCAAGCCTGTCTCTGACCCTGAGTTTTGGCCACCGCCCCGGACTCCTGTCCGGCCCTTACAAGCATTCTTGCCTTGTGTTATCCTTCTTCTGAAAGCTTTATGTTTGCTTGAGACTGCTAATTAAATTGTTGCAAATGGATCTGCCTCACATGTCTGATTCATCACAAGTTCTATATATAATACAGTGAACGTTTATTATAAGAGTGTATGGGTTAAGATTAGGGTTTAGTTGCTTCCAATTATGCATAATTTACTGTTATTACTGTAGTAAGTACATGTAACATTTAAATAAAGTGTTAGCCAATCATATAATGTGAGTAAGTCACAAGGAAAGTCACACACACTGTTTCTGAAGTTAATCGAGTCTTTTCGCTGCACTCACACACCGCTCGAGTCTATCAGGATCTGTTGCATGCACCATATTAATTAAAAACCAGTGAAATTAAAATCAATTAGCGCTGAATGATGTAAGCAGAATGTATGTATCGGATAATGTTAAAAGAGTTGTTAAAGTTAAGGCTGATGTCACTGAGTGTTTCTATTTTTTTATTTTACCCCATAAAGAATGTCTTTAATAGGATTACAATATATGCTTTGAAAGTTCAAAATGTCCATATTTGTTTTTAAAGACACTACAAGTTTAATTAAACCCTCAAAAAATGAGGAAATTCCCTTTATATGTGCCCGTTTACAGTTGTCCATAATAAAGATACGTTCACTGTTTCACTCAAATGACCAAGAGTAGGAGTTTTACAAGCCCTTGGATTCTTCCTGGGAAAAGGAAACGTGTGTCGCTCGGCCTGTCATGTGTGTGACATTGAACAGCAAACTAGGTCAAAGCTATAGAGGAGATAATAACCTTCCCTCTAGGGAGAATGCGAGTGTATGTATGATTTGAGAGTGTGTGTGGGAAGCCGTGTGTGTGTGTGTGTGTTAATTGTGTATTACAGTGCTCTCAGCCTGAAGTGCTGCATACTGATCTCCTTCTGTGCATCTGATCAGCCTACAAGCAGCCTTCACACACTCAGTTTTTCCCACGCATCCGCAAGCAAATATAAAACAGATATGCCATGCTGTGAAAGTGCTTGTGCCGCTTCAAACCGGACTTCTTCTCTTTATAAGCCAGGCGGCGGAGTGTGTAAGAGGAGGTGAAGAGGGCCTGATTTACCTGAGGTTGTACAGCATGAAGCAACAATATGGAGTTAATATTGTGCCATAATTAAACAAACAAATCCAGCATTTTGCAAACAAACTCGATCTGCTTTGCAAAGGAAAACTCGACTCGCAAACAAACAGAAAGCAAGTGCAAAGGTAAATTTGAGTGAAAATGCAGTGGAGTAACACATATGCATTGTGTTTTGCAAATATAAATAAATGAGCCTATATAATATTTCACTAATAAATACAAACCATCCTACAAATTGCATGTAACCTTCGAACAAATACCAAATCTAGTGCATACAAATGCATCTGTTATGATTGTGTACTTGCATTTTGCTTTCTGTTTCTTTGCGAGTCGAGTTTTCCTTTACAAAGCAGATCGAGTTTGTTTAATTATGGCACAATATTAACTCCATACAACAAGACCTGCCAGATTGTTCTGTAATATTGTCCACAAAGGAGGTTTGGTCATGTGACACAAGACATTATACACTCTAAACAAAGCTGGGTGTTGGGTTAAAGATGTAATTTAAAATTTTAACCCAACCTCAACTTTCACTTTCAACTGTACATTTTTTAATTACATTTTTAACCCAACATTTGGGGTTGTCCATATTTGACTCAAACAACCCAGCATTTTTTAGAGTGTAGAATAAGTGTCTACTCTTTACAATCTACTCAGACTTACAAACCAACCACACAAGACATTATACACTCTAAACAATGCTGGGTGGTTTTAACCCAAATTTGGGTCAAATGGACAAACCCAAATGTTGGGTTAAAAATGTAATTTAAAATTTGAACCCAACTTCAACTTTCACTTTCAACTGCACGTTTTTTAATTACATTTTTAACCCAACATTTGGGGTTGTCCATATTTGACCCAAATTTGGGTTGAAACAACCCAGCTTTTTGAGTGTACATCAGCTGGAAGCGTCTACTCTTTACAACCTACTCAGACTTACAAACCAACCACTTGAGTAAAAGTAGAGTGAGTCATTGAATCATTCACTCAAGCCAATTTTTAAAAAATAATTTAATTAGAATTAATTAAACATTTTTAAATAGACTGCATCAAATAACAATTTGTCAGAAACTCTGGTACTTACATTTTTGTTTAATTGTCTGTTCGGAGAATCGTGATCTCTATTTGAAACAAACAAACAAAAAAATCTCAATTTATGATTATGGCTTATAGCTTATGAAAACCCCAAATTCAAAATTAGAATATTGTGAAAAGGTTTTCGTAAGCTGTATACGCCATAATCATCAACATTATAGCAAATAAAGGCTTGAAATATCTCACTTTGCATGTAATGAGTCCATATAATAGTTTCACCTTTTAAGTTGAATTACTGAACTTTTGCATATTCTAATTTTTTGAGTTTCACCTGTATATAAATTAAGTATACCAACAGTACAGTCGCAGGGTATTAATATGTAAATGTATTTGTAGTAAACTTGGCATAAAATAAATGTATTTCAAATACATTTGGGTATATTTATTTTTCACTAGGGCGAATACAGAAAAAAAAAAAAAAAAAAACATGAAAATCCATATATCTTTCCTTCTCTGAAAGGAGAAAAGTGAAGTATTGACGTACTGTCTCCCCCGCCTGACGTGTGTGGACAGCTGTGCAGATCGGGGCCAGGGGAAGGTTTGATTGACGGAGATGGAGACAGATTTATTTGAATTAATAGATACAGACGACATCTTTCACAATAATTTCAAACCGGACGCTCAGCATATGACAGACAAAGCTTTATTAATAGCATCAGTCCATTAAGTCTGAACGAATGGGCCTTCCAGCAGTGCAGTGGAGCACGTTGAATTTCTATTCTGCTCAGTCTTACTGGTAAATTACTTCTTAAGCCTCTGTTACGCTTGATGGAGGGCAGGAACGTGTCAATAGCAACAGCAAAATCAGAAGAAAATCCATCCTACAGGAATGAGAGAGCAAATGAACTTCAGCGAGAGTAAAACTTCTGGAACTGAAGTGATTGCTTTTGATATTGCTTCAGACTTTGAGTTCACTTCCATTCACATGCAACATGTTGCATAGATGTTTTGTAGCTTGAGTTTGGTGAACTTTGACCTGCGAAAATACATGCATGAGCATCCTTGGATCTGGTGTCACTGTGCAATTTCAGCAGATGCATAACTACGCAATACGAAGTGACCGTTCGAAAGGGAACAGCGCCCCCTACTGTATAACAGTAAAAACAAATCTTGCCAATGGTGGGGAAAGAGTTAAAGTCCCACTGTAGTCAATAGTTTTATACCTTAAAACTCATCTTTGATCACCAAAATGACATATTTAAATATTTTTTCCTTAAAAATGTCTTAAAATATCTTGAATGTAACTCGACACCCTTGCCTCATTTAGTATACAAGTTTTCAGCTGTGAAAAAGGTTAATTCCCCTCAGAACGTGCAACCAAATTAGAGTTAACACTTATTGATTGCTTTGGTTAACGAGTAGCTCTTCCCAATATATAACTTCTGCAATTAAAATCTGAGCGACTGTAGGCTTCATTTTTGGGCTTCATAACACAAAGGATGGATATTTATGAAGGCCTTTGCGAAAAAAGTTGCCAAAGCTGATCACTCTGAAAATTTCCAGTGTTGTTATTATCTATAACTATTATATTGTAACCGAAACAAAGTTGAAATAAAATAAAATACAAATATTAAAATATTGCCTCATTTAGTATACGCGGTTCTATGACTATGTAAATGAGCCCCGCCTCCACTCACTCCCTCAGCTCAGAGATCCAATAGTAACCGACTGCAGAACCGCAGAACCATACGTCATAGCAGTGTGAGGATGACAGCGCCAGCCTAACAGCCTGATGCCGGAAGTGGGCGTGGCCAGGCATTGCGCTACTTCTGTGTTTTAGAACGTTTCAAAGTTTAAAACAATGCTGTTATGAATATATTTTTTAACGATTTCATTAAAAATATATATTTAAGAGATAGGCCTATATATATATACATATATATCAAATAGTATAAAATATAATAACTATCTTTTGTCCTATTAACAAAAGACAGGCAATGTAGCCTTTTTTAAAAGTTAAAATGATACTTTATGCATCTGTTTTGTGTCAAATGATTAACAATATAAATTGAACAAAGTTTAAAACAAACAAAATAATAAAACGAAAACAAAGGTTGAGCATTTGAACATTTGATTTAATTGAAAAGCATTTTTTAAATAAAATGTGTTTTTTCCCCCTCTGAAATAGCAAAAGCATCACACACTAGCTGTACCTGCTCCAAATAAATAATAGTAATTACATCAAAATATAAAATCAAAATAAATAAATTATATAAAACAAAATCAAACCAAAGAAAATAAATCTTATTAAAGTTATGCAAGCAGACATTTAACAATAATTCTCAAGTGACAAATAAACTAAATAAATCAAAACTCCATACACATGGAGTTAATCCTGATGATTCCTGAGGTGCCTTTCGTCATGACACTCGCTTTTATACGATTTATTTTCTTTGGTTTGATTTTGTTTTTTATAATTTATTTTATTTAGTTCGATTTTGTATTTTTATTTAATTACTATTATTTATTTAGAGCAGGTACATCTGTGTGTGATGCTTTTGCCATTTCAGAGGAAAAAAAATATTGTATTTAATTAATAATTTTTGTTTCAGTCCACCATAGAATTATGTTGTGTTTGGTCTATGAAAAAAAAATTGTTAGTTGTGAAATGGTTCAGTATTAACAAACGTTAATAGTTTTTTAAAAGTTAAAATTATACTTTATCCATTTGTTGTGTCAAATGATTAACAATATAAATTGAACAAAGCTTTAAACAAAAATAATAATAAAATGAAAACAAAGCTTGAACTTTTGATTGAATTGAAAAGCATTTTTAATAGTAGTATATTGTCTTTTGTTAATAGGACAAATAATAATTATATTTTATAATATTTGATATATATATATATATATATATATATATATATACATACAGGTGAAACTCGAAAAATTTGAATATCGTGCAAAAGTTATAATTTTGATGATTATGGTTTACAGATTATGAAAACCCCAAATTTAAAATCTCAGAAAATTAGAATATTACATGAAATCAATACAAAAAAGGATTTTAAATACAGAAATGTCGGCCCTCTGAAAAGTATAATCATGCATATGTATATAGTTATATATACTAAATATATTAGTTTCACCTTTTAATTTGAATTACTGAATTACATGAACTTTTGCACAATATTCTAATTTTTTTCGAGTTTCACCTGTATATAAATATATACACTATATACATATATATATATATATATATATATTAAAGATATGTTTAAGATGTGTATTATACACATCTTAAACATATCTTTAATTAAATCGTTTAAACAAATATTTATAACAGCATTGTTTTAAACTTTGAAACGTTCTAAAACACAGAAGTAGCGCAATGCCTGGCCACGCCCACTTCCGGCATCAGGCTGTTAGGCTGGCGCTGTCGTCCTCACACTGCTATGACGTATGGTTCTGCGGTTCTGCAGTCGGACCTATCTCCAGAGATCCACTGGTTGACGATCACACGTTGATCTGATTGGTTACAAGGTAGTGTGTGGCGTCAGAAACACCAGCGATTTCAAACCGTGTTTTTGAGACTGTCTTTGGTTCAGGAGGAAATACTCAGCAATGCTGTCGACTTATGAACTTACACATGGTGTGTCTTAAAGCGTATTAAAAACACCATAAACAACATTAAACGCTGGATTTTCACCACAGGGCGACTTTAACAGTTTCAATAATGCTTGTGTTTTGATGATTGGCTCATTAATGTCTGGAATTAAGTGATCATAAAGATGTCACCATGCAGACTGAAGCGAGATGCGCTGGCTTTGAGATGCGCAGGAATACCGACTCTCATCTAAACTGGTTCTTGCATTTCTCTTCATCTCATATGCATTGGATCTAAACGGGGATTTAGCACAGCAGTTCTGCTGAAGTGGCCTGTTTTGTCTCTCGAGTCTGCAATTGCATCAACAGATCCATCAAATACTCCATATACATTTTCCCCACAAGCCACCCAACCAAAACCTTTTTTATTTGGTCAAGAGAAGCAAAACTGTTCTGTTGAATCACCGGCTCATTATTCACAGTAAAGCGCCGCTCTGCCCAATGACACACTGTACGTTTCTCTCTCTCTGTCTGTGAGTTTCCAACTGTATCAGAGGCACATCTGAAAATAAAAGGCATCCATATTCAAGATTTGCTCAGAGCGAGGAATATATATTTCATATGCCCTTCAGCGAAGATTAAAATGAAACAGGAGCAAAGCATTCACCTCAATGCAAACGAACTTGCAGAGCTCGCTTTACGCTGTAAATATTCACTTTTTTAGCATTTCCTCCATAGTGCGACGCTATTTTGAGATCGATGGAATGGGCAATAATTATTCTGATGACATTATAACGAGGATTAGTAAGTCTTCTTTGTCTACAAACCAAATTGAACCACTAAATTGATAGGTGTATGAAATACAAAGCAATTTCCATTAGATTAATTAAATAGTAAAGGTCATTTTGTACAGTAATTATATATATATATTTTTAAATCTGCTTTTTTGCAGTTTAATGTTTATTCAACTTCAGGCATTATTTTTGGCATGGGCTGATTTTTTCTTAAAAAATATACACCGCCGTTCTTTTTTTTGGGGGGGGGGGGGGGGGGGGGGGTACATCAATAATTTTATTCAGCAGGGATGCATTAAATTGATCAGAATTAAAGTAAAGACATTGATAATGTTACAAAGGATTATATTTCTATTCAAATAAATGAAATGTAACTTTCTGTTCATTAAAAAAATCCTGAAAAAATCATACACAACTGTTTTCAACACTGTTTCTTGAGCATCAGATCCTCATATTAGAGTGATTTCTGAAGGATCATGTGAAACTGAAGACTGGAGTAATGATGTTGAAAATTCAGGAATAAATTACACTTTACTGTATATTAACATAGAAAACAGCTATTTTAAATTGTCATTATATTTAACAATATTACTGTTTTTTTGTTGTTGTATTTTGAATCAAATAAATGCAGCCTTGGTGAGCAGAAGAGACTTGTTTTAAAAACATAAAAAATATTACCGATCCCAAACTATATTGCACAGATAATGCCGAAGTATATGATTTCCATTGCATTAATTAAAGAGTAAAGGCCATTTTTTACAGTAATTATACTGTGTATATATATCAGGTTTTTTTTTTTCAGTTTTATGTTTCTTCAACTTCATCATTTGTGGCATGGGCTGATTTTTCTTAAAAAATATATTTTGCACAGATAATGCTGAAGGATCATGTCCACTGTGTGCGCCACTGAGTTTATAGAGACAGACGAACAGAAGTGATTAAACAGTATTTTACCACTGTTTCACTACACTTGATGCGCTGAGCGGCCATGTTGGATTCTGAAGATGTAGTTGTTGCGGTGTGATTTGAGATGTGATGGAAATGACATTTGTTCCAACACTAAAAAACACTGGGTTAATATAGGACAGAACACACGTTGGGTTTATTTTATCCAGCAAATTGGGTTGTTTATTTAACCCAGCATACACGTTACGGTGGAAACGGGACAACAAAGACTGGTCAATTTCACTTGAATTACTTCTAAATGTTTAATGTTTACTTCTAACATTTATATTCTGCATCTTTTTTTGAAAAAATAATAAAATTTTATGCAAGGCATCAGGCGTTTCCATCACGACACGACCCTCGTTTAGGTGACTCCCATCACGCCCCTGTATGTTGCTTTGCATAAAATTCAACAATATACAGAACAATAATGAATTATCTGGGTTACACAAAAACTACCCAAATATTGGGATGCTATACATCTGACCCAGGATCTGGGTAACATAAAAACTACCCAAACACTGGGTTGTTATGTCTGACCCAGGATCTGTGTTACACAAATCTCGATCTGTGTTACCCAGGATCTGGGTAACATAAAAACTACCTGGGTTGTTACGTCTGATCCAGGATCTGGGTAACATAAAAACTAACCAAACACTGGGTTGTTACGTCTGATCCAGGATCTGGGTAACATAAAAACTAACCAAACACTGGGTTGTTACGTCTGATACAGGATCTGGGTAACATAAAAAACTACCCAAACACTGGGTTGTTACGTCTGATACAGGATCTGGGTAACATAAAAACTACCCAAATACTGGGTTGTTACGTCTGACCCAGGATCTGGGTAACATAAAAACTACCCAAATACTGGGTTGTTACGTCTGATCCAGGATCTGGGTAACATAAAAACTACCCAAACACTGGGTTGTTACGTCTGACTCAGGATCTGGGTAACATAAAAACTACCCAAACACTGGGTTGTTACGTCTGATACAGGATCTGGGTAACATAAAAACTACCCAAATACTGGGTTGTTACGTCTGATCCAGGATCTGGGTAACATAAAAACTACCCAAACACTGGGTTGTTACGTCTGATACAGGATCTGGGTAACATAAAAACTACCCAAATACTGGGTTGTTACGTCTGATCCAGGATCTGGGTAACATATAAACTTTCCAAACACTGGGTTGTTACGTCTGACCCAGGATCTGGGTAACATAAAAACTACCCAAATACTGGGTTGTTACGTCTGATCCAGGATCTGGGTAACATAAAAACTACCCAAATACTGGGTTGTTACGTCTGACCCAGGATCTGGGTAACATAAAAACTACCCCAATACTGGGTTGTTACGTCTGACCCAGGATCTTGGCAACATAAAAACTACCCAAACACTGGGTTGTTACGTCTGACCCAGGATCTGGGTAACATATAAACTTTCCAAACACTGGGTTGTTACGTCTGACCGAGGATCTGGGTAACATAAAAACTACCCAAATACTGGGTTGTTACGTCTGACCCAGGATCTGGGTAACATAAAAACTACCCCAATACTGGGTTGTTACGTCTGACCCAGGATCTGGGTAACATAAAAACTACCCAAACACTGGGTTGTTACGTCTGACCCAGGATCTTGGCAACATAAAAACTACCCAAACACTGGGTTGTTACGTCTGATCCAGGATCTGGGTGACATAAAAACTACCCAAATACTGGGTTGTTATGTCTGATCCAGGATCTGGGTAACATAAAAACTACCCAAACACTGGGTTGTTACGTTTGATCCAGGATCTGGGTAACATAAAAACTACCCAAACACTGGGTTGTTACGTCTGACCCAGGATCTGGGTGACATAAAAACTACCCAAATACTGGGTTGTTATGTCTGATCCAGGATCTGGGTAACATAAAAACTACCCAAACACTGGGTTGTTACGTCTGATCCAGGATCTGGGTAACATAAAAACTACCCAAACACTGGGTTGTTACATCTGACCTAGGATCTGTGTTACACAAAACCTTCCCAAACACAGGGTTGTTATGTCTGACCCAGGATCTGGGTAACACAAAACTAACCAAACACTGGGTTGTTGCGTCTGACCCAGTATCTGGGTTACACAAAAACTACCCAAACACTGAAAAAAATAACCCAAAAAATGTACCCAAAAGGCTCAACCACAGGATTTGGGTAGAAAAAATAACCTAAGACTTTTTAGAGTGAACACACTCAACTAATTGATATGAATTTCTACAACCTAATTCGTACATTTTTTTGCTTACGCCCCAGTGATGGTTAGGTTTACGGCGGATCTTCATCTCACGGTATTCTCTACAAATTGCATGTTTCTGTACGAATCATATCGCACTACTCACCACCTCATAAATAGTAAGGTTTTGAGTTCAGAATAATCCCTTGAACATAAAGAGTCCAATGTGGACATTGTTCCGAGACAAACAAGTGAGAGTGTAAAAGTTCAATTTCCTAAAGTCCACAGGGTTGAAGAAACACCCTTTAACAGACTGAAGACCGTAATAAATGTGCCTCTGAAATGTAAATGCCACAAATTCTGCTGAATAATTTGCTTATTCCAGACGCTTCTTCCAGACTCTGAACGCATTTCAAACACTTCTCTCCATCCTCCACTATTTTTTTAAGTCTGCAAACCTTATTACAGTGAGAGCAAACATGATTGATGTCCCTCCACCCGCATTCACATCCCTCGCAGCAGATATGGAAATAACAAGGCAAAAACATAAATGTAAATTAGTGGGAGTTGCTTTAGGTAAACCTTGAGCTGTCTGTGAAGACGACTGGTTTCACTCTCTGAATGCTAAGCAGCCGCAGACGCTCGTAAACAGACCGGCCTCTATTCAATTTCAATGGCCGTAATTAGAATGAATGAGACACGCGCTTCACGCCGAGAACAGGAGGAGGAGGAGGAGGAGGCATGGACTGAGAGATAAAGACCCTAAAAGTGATCTCGCAAGCACACGATACAGAATAAACGCCGTGTTTTGATGAACTTTCAGAGTCTTGTAACTGGATCACAGCGTGGAGTTCGCCGAATCTCTCCCTGCACGCCTGAGATACTGTTTCGCAGTCAATGTGACAAATGGATTTGATTTGCCTTACATGCATTCACATGTGACCATGCATTAGAGAAATAATGTATAGGAATCATGGTTAATAACTCGAATATGAAAAAGTAGACTGATTTTTACGTGAAGGGGTGATTATCAAAAGCATGTGACGCTCATGCGTCCGAGAGCCTCTTTCCCGTTCAGTGAAACATAAAACGATTGAGTGCTTATACAATGTTCATGATAATGCAGAAAGAGACACTCTGTACTGGAATGTCAATGTGTCATGCTAAAGAAAATGTCAAATCGAATGAGTCTATAGTCTTAAATATACGTTATAATCAAACTATCATAACAGTGTCATTTTAATTCCCTCATCTGTCGACATGATGCCGGTGAATCAGAGCTGGTGCAAACGTCCACATCTCAGATGCTTTCTGATGTTTTCACACCGCTGTCATTTTGGTTGTGTTTATATTATTGAGACAATATATAACAATATATATATTGTTATTGTTATCAGCGTAGACGCGTCTGGGTATTCGTTAACAGCATTTCACTGCAAAGGTACTGAAGCTCAGAGGCTTCAATCGCGCTCAGTATGTTGTACGTCACTGCTGCAGTTCACTGAACGGCCACCGGTGTCGCTAATAACAAGGGTTTCTGAATTCTACACACAGACCCTTTAAATGCACCATTTTTGGAAGTGAAAAGAAGAAAAAAACATTTGATAATTTACAGTTCAAGCCCTAAACTGACATTCCCCGAGTGGTACACTTGATGGTTTTTCATTTTAATATTATGTTTCTTCTTAGTTTAAAAAAATTATAATTTATGTAAAATATGGTTTAATGTTCATCTTAGGTTTTTTTTGTGTTTATTGCTTTATTTTAGTGTCATGTGAGCATGATGGTGTTTTGTACTGTTTTGTGCACATTTTATATATATATGTATATTAACAATATTTACCTCAGCTTGTGATTCATCATCACGTGTCTTTTTGTGTACTATCAGTGCTATTAATGGTGGATGTCAGAATATTTTAAAGGTACAAAACAGATTTATTTCTAATTCAGCAGAAAAGGGCAGTTGGATTTACTGGTTTAAAATGTATTTCTATTTTCTATAAATTACAGTTTTAGTTTGTAAAATTGAACAGGTTGCTCAATAAACATGTTTACATTTTTACTGTTTTTTTTTAATAAACATAATTATTCAGGCAACTGCTGTGTGTTTGTTGTGGAGAAACAGCATTTTTGGCAGAATAACGTGGCGTTGCGACAGCTATACGGTGTGAATGCTGAGACCTGTTAATATGGATGCTGAAATGAACATCTGCTAATGTGTAAAACAGGCCTTATATAATCACTTAGACATTTGACTCCATTACGCTGGCTTGACACACATTACTTACAGTAAACTAAACCTGAAACTGTCTGCATTGCAAGATCACTTCTCTGTTTACAGGAACACTTCAATTTAGTGTCCTTAGTTACTAAAGTAATAACTATATATAATGCATAATTGACTTAATTACATCAAACACTTCTATCTAACCCTGTAGCAAGTACATGACCACAATCAATATGAGTTCACAGACTCTTATTTCTGTTACTGAACGCCCTCTTGTGGTCAGTCGAGGCACGTTTACAGTAACACACGATCATCTCTATCTGACACGACAGACACGTCTGATGTTTTTTTTTTTTTTTTTTTTTGCAACACAAACGAACGAGATGCACATACTTCCTTCTGCGTTATGTTAATTTGTCAGAAGAATGGATGGTGTCTCTGAAGCCTGCAGCACAAGTGTGTTTAAGTGTTGGAGAAACTCATTAGTAAAATAACACTAAATAACACTGAATCCTGATGGCACTGAGATGCATTATACAGTGTGAACGAACGGATCTTTGTTGTCTGATGAGGGTGTAACTTTCTTTATTACCCTGGTAAAGCCGGGCTGTCAAACTCAAACTCTTAAATCTGTGTATCTGTTCTCAGAACTTCTGGAAAGGATTTCTTAAAGATTTGTACAAACGTTCTTCCAGTAACGTTCGTTCAAAGTTATGTGGTCTTTAAAAATGTTCTAAAAAAATTAGTACACAAATATTATTTATTGAATATGTTTTTTTTTTCTGGAATCTTTTAGTTGGGCGTTCATCTAAAAAGAAAAAAGAAAAAAAAAGGTTACTATTGTTTTAGAATGTTAAGAGAACCTTCAAAAGTAACGTTTACAAAATGATAAAATGGAATGTTCCATTGACATTCAATGTTTTTAAAATGTAAAAAAAAAAAAAGAAGGAAGTTTTGAATGTTGAGAGAGAATTCAGAAATAAGTTTTCAGCTGTGAAAAAGGTTAATTCCCCTCAGAACGTACAGCCAAAGTAAAGTTAACACTCTTTGATTGCTTTAGTTAACGAGTATAGCCCTTATTTGACCCGGTTCTTCCCAATATATAACTTCTGCAATTAAAATCTGAACGACTGTACATTTTTGTGCTTCATAACACAAAGGATGGATATTTATGAAGGCCTTTGCAAAAAAGTTGGCAAAGCTGATCACTCTGAAAATTCCCAGTGTTGTTATTATCTATAACTATTATATTGTTTTCAATAACCAAAACAAAGTTGAAATAAAATAAAATATAAATATTAGATAAAAAAAGTAATCCCCTTGTAGTCAATCATTTTATCCCTTAAAACTCAACTTTGATCACATTTACATGTTTTTTTTTCTATGAACTAAATTTCTTCATGCATCAAAATCTCTTGAATGTAACTCGACACCCTTGACTCATTTAGTATGCGCGGTTCTATTAATATGCAAATGAGCCCCGCCTCCACTCACTCACTCATCTCAGAGATCCACTGGTTGACGATCACACGTTGATCTGATTGGTTACAAGGTCGTTTGTGACGTCAGAAACACCAGCGATTTCAAACCGTGTTTTTGAGACTGTCTTTGGTTCACTGCAGTTTTAAGGAGGAAATACTCAGCAATGCTGTCGACTTATGAACTTACACACGGTTTGTCTTAAAGCATATTAAAAACACCACATAAACAACATTAAAAGCTTTAAACCTAAAAAAAACAGAAAATTAGAAATTAAATTAAATATATTTAAATACTTAAAATAGCTGTTTTCTATGTGAATAGTCTTCAGTGTCACATGATCCTTCAGAAATCACTCTAATATTTACATTTACATTTAGTCATTTAGCTGACGCCAAAGCGACTTACAATTGCTATATATGTCAGAGGTCGCACGCCTCTGGAGCAACTAGGGGTTAAGTGTCTTGCTCAGGGACACACTGGTGTCTCACAGTGGATTCGAACCCAGGTCTCTCACACCAAAGGCATGTCTCTTATCCACTGCGCCATCACCACCCCCAAATCATAATATGATGATTTGATGCTCAAAGAACATTTATGATTATTACCAATGCTGAAAACAGCATATTTTTGTGGAAATTGTGATACATTTTATTTTTCAGGATTCTTTGATGAATGGAAAGTTCAAAAGAACAGCATTTAGTTGAAATATAATCTTTTGTAACATTATCCATGTCACTTTAATGTGTTCTTACATTAACAAAACAATTCATTTCTTTTTTCAAAAAATGGTAGTTTATCACATTTGAATGGTAGTGTATCACGGTTTCCACAAGGGTTATTTGAAAATATAACCTTAAACCCTAACTTTATGATTTAAACTTTAGCCCAGTAGTGTAAGTATAGCCTAAGTTAGCCAACCACTAAGCCTACTACTAATGTTGATGTTATATGCTTTTAAAATATGTTTCAGCCAGTCCTAACAGTGTAGCCTAAATATAAGATATATATAATTATATATAATATATAATGTGGAAACACGCTGAAGTGATGAAACAAACCACAACAACCTGAATCTCATACAATGATATCACACACAATACAATATTTGGACACGGGTGTCTTAATCCGAATCCTCCCGTGTCTTTAACCCTGTTCTCTTCTCCACCTTCATTCAAAGTGTAAACGAAGAGTCCATCTGACAACACGCTCAAATACGCTATTGACTTTATGTCAGGCCGCCATTTGCCCTTCAGTTTCTGAGGAGAGAGTCTGAGACACGAGGACGAGCAGAATCAAGGAAAGGTCAGTGTGAACGAGAGGTGCTTTAATGCCGACCACCTCAACACACACTGAGGGAATACCACTGGCCACAGAGACGACCGGGGAAAAGGAGAAGTCGACTTCAGAAGAAAGAGACGGGGAATGAGGCGGTGTTCACGGGAGCCCGGGGTCTGCGACTCGATGCTCTCACGGTCGACGTGTTACTGAAGGAAATCGACCGCGGCTCTGTCACGAGGGAGGCTGAGGAACGAGACACACACACACACACACACACACACACTGTAAAAACATGATTGCTGTGATTATTTATCACAAACTTAAAATTCAACATTATGAGAAATAATGTGTTGTTCCAACCTAAAAAAGTAAATGTTCATGCTTGACTTCAAATATTAAGTTTGGTTAACTTTAGTTTTTTGAGTTAGTTTAGTTTAATTTTAAGTTGTTATAACTCATTTTTTTACAGTGAAAACAGTTGTAATCCTCATGACCACATCGTTAAAATCGCCTCAAGTGTGTTATAAAGTACATAAATTGTAATTTTAATGGTCTCTTTTAGAGTAATTTCTTGTAATGAAGTAATGAAGGCTCGCTGATTAGCTAGTTTAAACTATACCCGACAGGAAATGTTCATAACGTTAGTAGAAACGTTCGTTTAAAGTTATCCAGTCTTTTAATTGGATGTTCATCAAACATGTTTCAAATGTTACTACTTGTTTTAGAACGTTTAGTGAACATTCAAAAGTGACAATTTCATAATGTTTGCAAAGTGGAATGTTCCCTTAAGGTTCACAGTAATTTATTGTAAAATAATACTCTTTAATCCTGCACAAAATTGGTTCCAGTACATTGCACATGGAAATAATGGGTGAAGTAGTACTTTTTAAAAATAGAGTTAAGGCCAAAAGACAGTCTCTTAGTTATAAGGTTATGGAACAGCTTATGTTATAGGCCTATAGGGTTGGGCAATATACTGTTTAAAACAATACAATTTTAAAGTAACATTTCCATCACGGCTATGCAAAACACCAGTGGAGTTTGGCTGTTCCGGTCACTTTACATTTAGTTTAAGTGTAGAGACTGACTCGTTATTAGCAATGCTTGATAGGATGATGAGCCCTTCGGATGCAGTTCTTGTTTCCATGGTAACAGCAATTTCTCTGATTGGTGGATCCAAATTACTACCGCTTCAGGATTAAGGCTATTAAGCATAATAATAAAAATAAAAAAACAGTAAGTTGAAATCAGACTGACTTGTGATTTCTACAGAAAAGCATATATCATCTCTTTACGACCTCAGAGCTCATGGTAGATCTGTCTTGAAAAGGTTATACGTTCAAAATCAATTCCTTCATGAAAAAAATGAATGTGATTTTTACTTCCGGAGACCAACGGTTGCGCTCTATTGGCCTGTCACTCGTAGTTACTGTTGCTAATGCTGTCAAGCTTTCATACTAGCGCTTGTTCTCCTGCTGTTAGGCTTGAAGAGAGAGGCGTTCATATTCTTTAAGCTTTTTATGCTCACCAAGGCTGCAAAAATAAATATAATAACTTTTCTATTTGAATATATTGTAAAATGTAATTTGTTCCTGTGATGCAAAGCTGAATTTTCAGCATCATTACTCCAGTCTTTAATCTCTGAATGGTTGCTGAAAATTCACAGGAATAAATTATATTTTCAAATATTATTGTAATAATATTTCTCAATAATATTGGTATATAATATGTGTTTTTGCTCTTTATTGTATTTAGTTTTTTAATGCAGCCTTGGTGAGCAAAAGAGACAAAACTTTCAAAAGCATTATAAAAAGTCTTAATTGTTCCAAACTTTTCTTTTCTCATGGATCCACTGATTTAGGGGCGAAGGATTCGGAGGAAAGACACATTTTTATCTGTTAAGGTACTGTTAACTTTTATGGTTCCAGAGATATTAGCCAAAATGTAAATGAGTTTATTATAGTGCCATCTTGTGGCTGATTTAACCTAATTTACTACACATCCTCAATATGATACATTTCACAATGCTAGATGAAATTGCAGTTTTGAAATAGCTGATTACGATCCCTAAAGATGAGCAAATTTAATTTTCCATGATCAAACTGTTGAGCAGTTAAGACAGGGATTTAGTTGTAGCGCCCCCTATGGTCAGATTTGGAGGAAAATTGGTGCGCATCCTCAGAATCTCCTGTTGTCTATGTGTATTAAGTTTGGTAAAGTTTGACAATTTCATTGAAGAGATATAGATCCGTTAATCAAAATGGGTGACGCCAGACTGTTTAATTGGCTTAATCGCAACACTTTGATAGATCAATTATTTTGTAAACTTCTTGTAATGACAGTCTTGGTCTGATGTGTGCCAAGTTTTGTGCAAATAGAACCAAGTGTCTAAGAGAAGCTCAAAAAGCAGGTTTTCCAGAATATTCAAAATGGCAAAATTTCAACATTTTCCAGGGTTGAAGCAAATCATGTGTACAGTTTAATTTAAGATTTCACGTTTTGATTCTAGACTTTATGGTTCCCGAGTTCTAAACTAATACTCAAATGTACTAAGTATAGCGCCACCTAGTGTCAGACACGCTCATCTAGAAACAAGTGCAAACTGAGTAAGACAGAGTTCTTCTTTCAAACTTCCTTAAAGGTGAAGTATGTAGTTTCTGAGACACCAGTGGCACCTAGCTAGCGGAATTACAAAAATAAAGCATATTTTGCAGGCATCACTTTCGTGCATCGCGCGTCCCCAAACTCAAACATCACAATCACAGCTTTAACAGTGCGTGTGAAGGCAACAGGTCTCAACAGGTAAAAGTAGCTACTTTCAATAAAAGGTCCAACAGATTAGGAATCATTTTAGATGTGTTTCTATGTCTCATGAGTAAGCAATTGCGTAGCTAACATTCTGTTTAAAGTGAATACGTTTTTTGACGATGCGCCACAGTTGTTCGAAGCCTGTCTACACTGGACTAATCAAAGGTAGCATTATAGACTGGTACATTTGTCTTTCTGAACAGTTGTAGTGTATTGTAGTACGTAACAATGCAATTCCCCATTCACTTTGACATGTTCATGAGTTTTGGCCTGCTCTCCTGAAATCGAAGCTGAATTTCTTTTCCCATTTAATCCGTAATACATGGTCCCACAGCAGCTAAACACCCTCTGGCTCCGCTTGCTACAGTAGCCACACCCCAAATTCCCTGTCTCCTGCAGTAGCCACGCCCCAAATTCCCTGCCTCCTACAGTAGCCACGCCCCAAATTCCCTGCCTTCTACAATAGCCACGCCCCAAATTCCCTGCCTCTACAGTAGCCACGCCCCATATTCCCTGCCTTCTACAATAGCCACGCCCCAAATTCCCTGCCTTCTACAATAGCCACGCCCCAAATTCCCTGCCTCTACAGTAGCCACGCCCCAAATTCCCTACCTTCTACAATAGCCACGCCCCAAATTCCCTGCCTTCTACAGCAGCCACGCCCCAAATTCCCTGCCTTCTACAGTAGCCACGCCCCAAATTCCCTGCCTTCTACAGTAGCCACGCCCCAAAATCTCTGCATTCTACAGTAGCCACGCCCCAAACTCACCTGCCAGTTATAAGGTGTGTTGGACATCGACTGCGGCTGGATTTAACTGACTGGCGAGTGTTGCCATGTGCAGCGAGAGGAGCTGAAAAAAGAGAAGTGAAGTTGCACACTTTCTGCTTCCATACATTACCACAGCTGAAGTGAAATAAGTGCAATATGTTCCAAATACACATGTTTCAGAGACATTTTCGTTCAATATTTTATGTACTGCTTAATACAGCGTCTGTTTGTACAATAATAAAGTTCAACATAAGGCTATACTATCAATGAAGTCTATACTATCTATGGTTTTTTTAATCAGTTTTATTTTAATCAGTTTTTAAACATTGCGACTACATGAAAAGAGATTTTATTGTTATAAAAAACAGATTTGTGAGCATTAGTGGAACTGAAGGTGTCTGAATAAAACCTGCTACAGTAGCCACACCCCAAACTCTCGCTATTGGTTGAGCTGGAAAGTGATTGACAGATCTGAGCGGATGCTCTCAGTGTTCTGCTTGGGAGGCTCAATGTTTACACTTTTAGGGCAGCTAAACCTATGATTGGCATATTAATATTAGTCACAATAAACTGGGTTAAGAGAATATATTTTAACATAAAAAAACTTACATCACCTTTAAGTTTAAAACATGGATAGTTATCCTCTTCATAATGGATGTGCTGGCTATTATGGTGTACATTTAAAAATGTGAAGTGTTACTTTACTCATTACTTGAAAACAATAATCTGGTTATGTAATGTGCATTACATTTCCAACACTGACAATAAAGCTGATTTGATTTATCAACCAACATTATCATGTCTCAGTCGCTCTCTCTTCTACTCATCTCCAATCTGAATTCTGAATATGAGCCCTGTTGTTTTGATGGTGGAAATGTTGGCTAAGCATCTTGGCCCAGCAGTTTACAGTTGCTCAGCTCCCTCAGGATTAGGATCGCCAGTCCATTAAGTGTGAAGTGGGATCATGTTTTCCACCAGGCTGAGCCCAAACATTCATCTTGTCACACTTTAACAATGCACTTCACTGAAATGCCCAGTGCTTTAGGATGTCCGCTTCTTCTCCAGAGATGTGAAACGATCAGAAAAGTGTCAAAACGGCATTCACCAGCATTCATTCATGGCGGCACGAGGCCACAGTTCAACATGGACACACGGTTACCGAGCAAAGTGCAGTGTAGCGATGTGTGATTCCTACATTATTGGTGTGAAACTTAATTTGGCCTGTGCCTGATAAAGTGCATCTGTCTTCGAAGATGGCATCAACAAGAAAAGCAATACCTCAAAGATGTAGCATAGTGATAATTGCCACACTGCACTTATTATGTTGACTGAAAGACGTCTATTTTTAGTGTGTGTAGACGTTCATAGGTAGCGGCTTGAAGCTCAGTGTGACACACATTGCAAAACCTCCCTGATGTGCCTTAGCCCTTAACTACTTAACTAGGCATTCATCAGAAAATCAGTGCTCCACAACCAGATCTAATTGTGTGCTGGCCGAGAGCAGGTTTCTGGGCTTGATTCAGAGGGAGCCACTCATTAAATTCAAGTCAGTTGTTACAAGAGACAGCAGGAGAGGTAGAACAGCGTCCAACACGATCTGTGCTTTTCTCTTTTTTGCTTGTCATCTGCACGGGTGTTTGCACATGCACGCTCACTGAAACATGAAAAGCTGGGCAGAGGCGTTTGAAGTGGCCTCTTCGACCAGCAGGACGAGGCTTGTTTGTCACGAAATGTTCTTCACAGGATGTCCAAATTGACTAATCCGATTAATCTGACTAGTGTTGTCAAGAACCAATTAATCTGACTAGTGTTGTCATGAACCGATTAATCTGACTAGTGTTACCATGAATTGATTAATCTGACTAATGTTGTTATATGAACCGATTAATCTGACTAGTGTTGCAATGAATTGATTAATCTGACTAGTGTTGTCATGAACCGATTAATCTGACTAGTGTTGTTATATGAACCGATTAATCTGACTAGTGTTGGCATGAATTGATTAATCTGACTAGTGTTGTTATATGAACCGATTAATCTGACTAGAGTTGCAATTAATTGATTAATCTGACTAGTGTTGTCATGAACCGATTAATCTGACTAGTGTTGTCATGAAACGATCAATCTGACTAGTGTTGTCAAGAACCAATTAATCTGACTAGTGTTGTCATGAACCGATTAATCTGACTAGTGTTGTCATGAACCGATTAATCTGACTAGTGTTGCCATGAATTGATTAATCTGACTAATGTTGTTATATGAACCGATTAATCTGACTAGTGTTGCAATGAATTGATTAATCTGACTAGTGTTGTCATGAACCGATTAATCTGACTAGTGTTGTTATATGAACCGATTAATCTGACTAGTGTTGGCATGAATTGATTAATCTGACTAGTGTTGTTATATGAACCGATTAATCTGACTAGAGTTGCAATTAATTGATTAATCTGACTAGTGTTGTCATGAACCGATTAATCTGACTAGTGTTGTCATGAATTGATTAATCTGACTAGTGTTGTCATGAATTGATTAATCTGACTAGTGTTGCCATGAATTGATTAATCTGACTAGTGTTGCCATGAATTGATTAATCTGACTAGTGTTGTCATGAATTGATTAATCTGACTAGTGTTGCCATGAATTGATTAATCTGACTAGTGTTGTCATGAACCGATTAATCTGACTAGTGTTGCCATGAATTGATTAATCTGACTAGTGTTGTCATGAACCGGTCAATCTGACTAGTGTTGTCATGAACCGATTAATCTGACTAGTGTTGCCATGAATTGATTAATCTGACTAGTGCTGTCATGAACCGATTAATCTGACTAGTGTTGCCATGAATTGATTAATCTGACTAGTGTTGTCATGAACCGATTAATCTGACTAGTGTTGTCATGAACCGATTAACCTGACTAGTCTTGCCATGAATTGATTAATATGACTAGTGTTGTCATGAACCGATTAATCTGACTAGTGTTGTCATGAACCGATTAACCTGACTAGTCTTGCCATGAATTGATTAATCTGACTAGTCTTGCCATGAACCGATTAATCTGACTAGTGTTGTCATGAAACGATCAATCTGACTAGTGTTGTCATGAAACGATCAATCTGACTAGTGTTGTCATGAACCGGTCAATCTGACTAGTGTTGTCATGAACCGGTCAATCTGACTAGTGTTGTCATGAACCGGTCAATCTGACTAGTGTTGTCATGAACCGATTAATCTGACTAGTGTTGTCATGAAACGATCAATCTGACTAGTGTTGCCATGAAACGATCAATCTGACTAGTGTTGTCATGAAACGATCAATCTGACTAGTGTTCATGAAACGATCAATCTGACTAGTGTTGTCATGAACCGATCAATCTGACTAGTGTTGTCATGAACCGATCAATCTGACTAGTGTTGTCATGAACCGGTCAATCTGACTAGTGTTGTCATGAACCGATCAATCTGACTAGTGTTGCCATGAAACGATCAATCTGACTAGTGTTGCCATGAACCGATTAATCTGACTAGTGTTGTCATGAAACTATCAATCTGACTAGTGTTGTCATGAACCGATCAAT
This sequence comes from Rhinichthys osculus, assembly GCA_029959095.1. NCBI lineage: Eukaryota > Metazoa > Chordata > Actinopteri > Cypriniformes > Leuciscidae > Rhinichthys > Rhinichthys osculus. The sequence continues at coordinate 57,787,554 of JARWKJ010000004.1, read as the reverse complement.
CTGACTAGTTTTGTCATGAACCGGTCAATCTGACTAGTGTTGTCATGAACCGGTCAATCTGACTAGTGTTGTCATGAACCGGTCAATCTGACTAGTGTTGTCATGAAACTATCAATCTGACTAGTGTTGTCATGAACCGATTAATCTGACTAGTATTGTCATGAACCGATTAATCTGACTAGTGTTGTCATGAACCGGTCAATCTGACTAGTGTTGTCATGAACCGGTCAATCTGACTAGTGTTGTCATGAACCGGTCAATCTGAATAGTGTTGTCATGAACCGGTCAATCTGACTAGTGTTGTCATGAACCGGTCAATCTGACTAGTGTTGTCATGAATCGATTAATCTGACTAGTGTTGTCATGAACCGATCAATCTGACTAGTGTTGCCATGAAACGATCAATCTGACTAGTGTTGTCATGAAACGATCAATCTGACTAGTGTTCATGAAACGATCAATCTGACTAGTGTTGTCATGAACCGATCAATCTGACTAGTGTTGTCATGAACCGATCAATCTGACTAGTGTTGTCATGAACCGGTCAATCTGACTAGTGTTGTCATGAACCGATCAATCTGACTAGTGTTGCCATGAAACGATCAATCTGACTAGTGTTGCCATGAACCGATTAATCTGACTAGTGTTGTCATGAAACTATCAATCTGACTAGTGTTGTCATGAACCGATCAATCTGACTAGTGTTGTCATGAACCGGTCAATCTGACTAGTGTTGTCATGAACCGGTCAATCTGACTAGTGTTGTCATGAACCGGTCAATCTGACTAGTGTTGTCATGAAACTATCAATCTGACTAGTGTTGTCATGAACCGATTAATCTGACTAGTATTGTCATGAACCGATTAATCTGACTAGTGTTGTCATGAACCGGTCAATCTGACTAGTGTTGTCATGAACCGGTCAATCTGACTAGTGTTGTCATGAACCGGTCAATCTGAATAGTGTTGTCATGAACCGATCAATCTGACTAGTGTTGCCATGAAACGATCAATCTGACTAGTGTTGTCATGAACCGGTCAATCTGACTAGTATTGTCATGAACCGGTCAATCTGACTAGTGTTGTCATGAACCGGTCAATCTGACTAGTGTTGCCATGAACCGGTCAATCTGACTAGTGTTGTCTTGAACCGGTTAATTTGACTAGTGTTGTCATGATCCGGTCAATCTGACTAGTGTTGCCATGAACCGGTCAATCTGACTAGTGTTGCCTTGAAACGATCAATCTGACTAGTGTTGTCATGAACCGGTCAATCTGACTAGTCTTGTCATGAACCGGTCAATCTGACTAGTGTTGTCATGAAACGATTAATCTGACTAGTGTTGTCATGAAACGATTAATCTGACTAGTGTTGTCATGAACCGGTCAATCTGACTAGTATTGTCATGAACCGGTCAATCTGACTAGTGTTGTCATGAACCGGTCAATCTGACTAGTGTTGTCATGAAACGATTAATCTGACTAGTGTTGTCATGAACCGGTCAATCTGACTAGTGTTGTCATGAACCGGTCAATCTGACTAGTGTTGTCATGAACCGGTCAATCTGACTAGTGTTGCCATGAACCGGTCAATCTGACTAGTGTTGCCATTAAAAACTATCGATCTGACTAGTGTTGCCATGAAACGGTCAATCTGACTAGTGTTGCCATGAAACTATCAATCTGACTAGTGTTGCCATGAACCGGTCAATCTGACTAGTGTTGCCATGAACCGGTCAATCTGACTAGTGTTGTCATGAAACTATCAATCTGACTATGTTGTCATGAACCGGTCAATCTGACTAGTGTTGCCATGAAACTATCAATCTGACTAGTGTTGTCATGAAACGATTAATCTGACTAGTGTTGTCATGAACCGGTCAATCTGACTAGTGTTGCCATGAAACGATTAATCTGACTAGTGTTGTCATGAACCGATTAATCTGACTAGTGTTGCCATGAACCGGTTAATCTGACTAGTGTTGTCATGAAGCGATTAATCTGTCTAGTGTTGTCATGAAGCGATTAATCTGACTAGTGTTGTCATGAACCGGTCAATCTGACTAGTTTTGTCCATGATACCAAACAATTTCAGTAGTTGGTATCAATTAATGAAAAAGAAAGAAACATGTTACAGGCTACAGAACAAGTGGCAGGTCTGTTCGCACTTACAGTACATTTTTTTTTCCTTTCCGTTGCTATGGTTATCACAATATCAAACATAGCAAATTCAGATTAATATGGCTGTCACCCCCAAAACTTTGCAGTGTCTATTTATTCTGAGTAACTTAAATGCCTCTGATTGGCCATTGCATTCACACACTCAAAAACATGTCTGTGATTGGCTGCAATGCTCAACCACTGCAAAAACACACTGTAAATAGAAACCATTAGCTCACACAGCCGACCATCAGGTATTGCAGAAAGGCTAGTATTGTTATGTTTTTAAAAAGTAAGTATCAACTTGGTACTACCAGAACTTTTGACAACACTAAAGCTGCATCTGAAAGCTTATAGGCAGCTGAATTGTGTCCTTTAGAGACAGATAAATGAGGCAGTTTACTGATCTACAATAAAATAGAGAGAGCTTTGGTGATAACTAAGTGAATATTTAATTACTAAAATACGAATTTCTCACTAGAAATGACATCAAAAGTGTAAAAAGTTAGGTACATTTACAGAAACTAACCGCCAAACGAAACTTTCAGACGCCATATTTATTTATTAGCTCAACTGTCATGGAATTGAATGCACGGGATTGTGGGGTATCTTAGGCAGCAAAGGATACATCTATGCTGCCTTCAGAACATTATCCGACGAAGGGATGATCTCAGTAGAAAGCATGATCACTGGATTCGGACTTGGCTTGTTTTCCGCATGCCTCCTTTTTCAGCTTTCGGACGCGTAAATCTGACCAATGCAAACCAATGACAAAGGTGATATATTCCACTTTATCCCTCATGCAACATTCAACCTTGGTCTTTCTCAACCCGGCAAGTGCAAGAAAGACTCATTAGGGATACAGAGCAGCGAGGGTCTTATCAGTGGGAAACACAAACGAGGCTTCTTTAGCTTGCCACTAATGGTCACTAATGGGTTTAGCGCTCGTCTGCCAGGCTGGGGAAAAGACTCCGCTCCCCATATGTCTGTTCTACACAAACAAGTCTGATAAAGTGGGCCTGAAACGCTCCAAGTCCATGACGCACACTGTAGGAATCATGAGCATTACGGCGTGGGGCTCTTTTATCAACGGCACATTTGTGACCCTGGAACACAAAACCAGTCACAAGGGTCAATTTTTTAAAATTGAGATTTATACATCATCTGAAAGCTAAATATATAAGCTTTCCATTGATGTATGGTTTGTTAGGTTAGTATATATCCGGCCAAGATACAACTATTTGAACATCTGGAATCTGAGGGTGCAAAAAAATCTAAACATTGAGAAAATCGCCTTTAAAGTTGTCCATTTATGTTCGCGATAGTCTCGATTCCTGTCTTGTGGACTTTTATTATTTCCTGTTTTGTGCCATGTTTTTGTAGTCTTTTGTAGTTTTTCCTGTTGATTAATTCATGATTGTTCCCAGGTGTATCTTGTTTCGTCATTACTTAGTGGGGTCCTTCATTTCAGAGTCACACTCAGGACCTTCGGGTCCAAATGGGCCGGAAGGGTGGGATTAATATTTATAAAAAAAAAATCATCATTTTTTTATTTTTTTTATTGTTTTTTATAATATTTTTTCTTTTCTTTTTTGGTGTTTTGAGATAATTTCAAATATAAAACTGATTTGTAATTAATATTAATGCAATAATTATGACCCATTTTTTCCCCATTGAATATAATAGAAAATGTTTTATTTTTTTTTATTTTTTTTTTTAAAGCTGTATTTCATTTCATGAAAGCAATTTTTGAAATGAGATGGATGCCATCTGGTGGACAAACTTAGCATTTTAAAAATTCAAAACCCATATGTAATCTGAATTTATTAGTGTGTATGTGTATAAAAGTGTGTTTGTGTGTGTGTGTGGATGTGTCTGTTTTGCACTCTTGATGTTTTATAGATTCACCCCTTCACTGCTGTGTGCTTTTTTCTGGATCGTGGCTGATTTGTAGATTGTACACACAAAAAAACTCTGTATTTTCACATTTTTGCCAATTTCCCATTCATTTCCTATGCGGGTCCATTTGGACCCGAACGTCCTGAGTGTGACTATTTTTTTTACAACCACTTAGACTATTCAAATCCTGTCCCCACATTTTTTGGGTGTTCATATACCAAGTACCAACAAAGTCACCAAATTTCGGACCATTCCGATAAAGCTTTGATTTTTAATATAAAAATATTTAAATGCTTCGGGTCCATTTGGGCCGAAGGACCCCAGAGGGTTAAGCTTGTTTGTCCCTGTGTATTTATAGCCTTTGTGTTTCACTTGTTGTACTGTATGTAATGGTTGTGTCTGTCTCTGTGATCCCCATGGTTTTGTTCTATTGTTCTTTGAGTTCTGTGTTCGTGTTACCTTATTAAATAAGCTTTCCTCAGCTTGTTACAGCGAATTTCCTGCAAAATACATATTTATGGTAGGAAATTTACAACATATCTTTATGGAACATGATCTTTACTTAATATCCTAATGAGTTTTGTCATAAAAGAAAAATGTATAATTTTAACCCAATGTATTGTTGGCTAAAAGCACAAATATACCCGTGTGACTTCTGACAGGTCCAGGGTCTAAACACCACTGGCATTATGAAGCCACACAAAGCTAGTGTCATGCATCTATGGCAAAGAAATCTGAATGCTTTGACAGCTAGCAGTTTCTTTGGCATTGCAAACAGGATTAAATCAATTTTAAGTGGCGCATTCTGGAAGAATCTCTGCAGCGGATGTCATTCAGACAACAAATGCAGCGGCGAATCTGCGGATGCACTCACCATTGATTGCATGGATGACTTTAGCATCTGAAAAGCTTCCTTAAGTGTAAGCGCGCACGTGCCTTTCCCTGAGTTACGGCATGTGTTTCGATGCCGTCTCCATCTGTCTGCTTGGCACCTCCGCATGAGTGTTGGGAGTTCTGCTCCCTCTTGAGCGTGTCAGCCCTAATCGAGAAATTGTAATGGAAAAGCTATTCTTTCTCAAGTGCTGCACTGTCAAAAAATCAGAACAAGGAGAATGATGGAGGGCTATAAAGCAGAGAAACATCTGATTACCGTGGCCCGAGATGCATGACTTATCAGACTGAGATTGCACCGCCGACGCAAAACACTCCAAACAAGATGGGCACTTTCTGGTGAAAACCATTCCTCAGCATTATTGATTAATTCCTTGTGAGAACTGAATTAGATTCGATCCAATTTGCTTCACCACACACTCACCCTGCAGGAGAACACACTTTTATTTGCATGAGGAGGTTCAGGTGGAGATATAAGTGTTGCTAAAACACAGTCTGAACCACAGGAACGATCGCTGTGCTGTGAGGTAACGACGACACCAGGGCATTTTTGTACTGTGGTTTATCTTTCGAAAATGCATTGGAAGCATGCATATTGTGATTTATTGCGGCATGCATTTATTTGCACAGTTAAAGGTTAATTGTTGTGCACAGAAGTCAGAAAACGACACGCTGACAGGCAACGACACGCTTGCTGCAATTAACCTCTTTGTATGATAGAAATATACTAGTTAGTACTCACTATATTGCCTCACAGATTTCTGTTCTGCAAAAATGTTAAAGGGGCAGAAATGATTTTTTGAGACTTTTACTTACTCAGAAATTCAATGGTGATTTGGGAGTTTCTCTCTCATCATCAGTCAGTCACAGATGTTAACAAACATAAGTAAAGTGTGTAGTCAGTACGATAAAAAAAACAAAAAAAACTTTTATTTACCAAGGATGCATTAAATTGGTCAAAAGAAGTTTCTTTTGAACCTTTTGTTCATAAAAGAATCCTGGAAAATAAAAATGTGTCATGATTTCCTCAAAATCTGAAGCAGGACAACTGTTTTCAACATTGATAATAATCATAAATGTTTCCTGAGCATCAGATCCTCATATTAGAGTGATTTCTGAAGGATCATGTGACACTGAAGACTGGAGTAATGATGCTGAAAATTCAGGAATAAATTACACTTTACTATATATTCACATAGAAAACAGCTGATTTAATATTTCACTGTTTTTACTGTATTTCTGATCAAATAAAAGCCGCCAAAGCAAACTTTTGAACAGTAGTGTAATTTCATTCAGCTAAACATCTGTGTTTGTGTTTCACAGGTTTGAAATGACATGATGACAAAACCGAACTGTTCCTTCAAACCCGTTTAAAAGGTTTTCATCTTTAATTACAATACAGAACCTCTGTCAAAACTGTTTGCAAAGAGATTACAAATATGTCAATGCAGCCAATTAAGAAATGTCAGTTTTTGTGATGCTGTCATTAAACGTCTCTGGCGTTGTCTGGACGTTTCTAATTACTGGTGGCATTGAATGACAAGTTGCCATCAGCTCCAGTCGTCTAATTTAAAACACTCAAGCTTTAGTGTCCAGGGGCCTCGTTTATCTCCTGCGTCGGCCCTAAAAGAGCCGTACGCCACTTCACACGCACGAGTTGTGATTTATAAAAACAAACTGGTGTGTGTTTCTCGTACAGAGCCGTAACTCGCGGCTTCACTAGTGCGACGGCTTCACTAGCTAGTCCAACCTCATCTCACGGCAATTCGTACATATTTTACGAGTTACCAAATTCGTATGAATTCGTACTAATGACCTACCCCTGACCCCGCCCCTAAACCTGCCCATCACGTGGGTTTAGACAAATCGTACGAATTCGCACGAATTAGACACCTTTTAATCACTCGTACGAATTCGTACGAATTGGTCGTGAGATAGCGTTGGCTAGTCACGACTGTTTTCCGAAACCATACTGTCGCAAATTGGTCGTTCAACCCCGTTAGTTAATGACGTCACACAACTGTTGGAGTAATAACTTCTTTTAATGAATCCTTTTGAGATTTAACTAATGCTAGAAGTTTTGCTGTAAATGTATCTGAGGAATATTTCTCATTTTTCTCAGTTATTTCGCTTCGTTTCCAGATTCAATCATAGACTCGGTCTTACGCACTAGAGCTCGTTCACACATGCGCACTTTTAATTCTTAATTCAAACAGAAACAAGATTATTTTTCTCACCCATTGGCAGATAATTTAGCATGTTTTAAGCAAAAACTTACTTAATTTTGATTTAAATTTCCTAGAAAACAAGACACACACTCTAAAAAATGCTGGGTTGTTTCAACCCAAATTTGGGTCAAATATGGACAAACCCAAATGTTGGGTTAAAAATGTAATTAAAAAATGTACAGTGGAAAGTGAAAGTTGAAGTTGGGTTAAAATTTTTAATTAAATTTTTAACCCAACATTTGGGGTTGTCCATATTTGACCCAAATTTGTTTAGAGTGCACTTTTAATTCTTAATTCAAACAGAAACAAGATTATTTTTCTCACCCCATTGGCAGATAATTTATCATGTTTTGAACAAAAACTCACTTAATTTTGATCTATATTCCCAAAAAACAAGGCATAATATGGCATTTTACTACTTTAGTAGCCTAAATGCATCTTTATTTAATAATGTTTCGATATTTGGACTGGAAACAAGACAAAAATACTAAGTTAGAAAATAATTTTTTGCAGTGTATGAGGCATGTGACAGAACGAATGCATCTGACTCAATACAGGCCAGCTGTTCTTCATGGCCATTAACCATCGTCTGCAGCAGGAGAGCATCAATCTCCATATCCCTCGACCTTTACCTCTGGAGGGGAAAGTCAATGACTTGCACTGCGCACAGTCGAGCTTCAAACAGGTCAAGCGGAACTGCCGTTTCTCCGTCGATATCAGCGTGATTCGCTTCTTTAAAGCCGGAGATCATTCGTTGGCTCTAATGTACTGGGTTCAGAGACGCCAACTCCACACCAAGAAGAGCTGCAATGGAGAAACGTCTTCAGGAACAGCCGACACTGAATATACTTTCAACAGTTCGTACTCAGTAAACGCTGGGTTTGCATGCACTAAAAGAACACCATGTTTTAGGCTATACCGAGAAACTAAATAACACACTCTAAAAAATGCTGGGTTGTTTCAACCCAAATTTGGGTCAAATATGGGTAAAAAATGTTATTAAAAAAATACAGTTGAAAGTGAAAGTTGAAGTTGGGTTAAAATTTTTAATGAAAATTTTAACCCAACATTTGGGTTTGTCCATATTTGACCCAAATTTTGACCCAAAAGCATTGTTTAGAGTGCACCACTTTATTGTATACGTATTTATCTAAGCAACTGTTATTGTACACCAAATGATCAAAAGTTTTACTCTTTTTAAATGAATGCATTAGAGTGCAACAGTTCTGGAAGTAAAAACATTCATTTTCTTCATAGGAAAAACGTTTTTCAACAATAAATTCTATACTCTTAAAGACAGCCCTATGTGAGCTATTACAGGTTGAGGTTGTTAATCGATGATATTTCCTTCTGATGAGGACGTCAGCCCCCATTATTTCAACTTAGGTTTAAAATAATAGTGTTTAACAGTGGAATTTGTGGTAAGAAAACAACAACATTACACAAGTGCTGTACAATTCCACCAATCAGAGAGTTGGAACAAGCAAAACATGGCAAAAAGCACTGCGCGGGTCAATATATTTATGCATATTTTGCAAAAAACTTAAAATATCTTGTTTATATATATAAAATCAAAATTTTTAAATGAGTAGTTTAGAGTCAGGTTGAGGTATTTGTGGTGAAAAACTACATTACCCATGATGCTGAACAGAAAATTGCACCAATCAGAGAGTTGAAACGAGCAAAATAGCTCGTTAGCTCCGCCCACTCCCATTAAGCACTGCGCATAGCAATCGGGTCAAAATATTTGCATATCTAAAAAAACTATATATATATAAAATCACAATTTTTAAATGAATAGTTCAGCCCGTTCTCATCCCAAAGCGTAATATATTGACTCTTTTGACAAAGCGTCTATATCCAACGCACATGGCACCCTTTAGCGTCATATGAGACGCAGATATATGGCGCCTCCTAGTGGTCTAACCCTAACACTACCCCAGACCTAAACCTACCCAAAACCGAAGCGTGTTATATTGTCGCTAAAGGGTGCCATGTGCGTTGGATATAGACGCTTTGTCAAAAGAGTCAATATATTACGCTTTGGGATGAGAATGCGTTGCATAGTTTTGTATTTATTCATCGTTTTTAATTTGATTATGCTGTTTGCAATGCTTCATGGGATTGTAGTTCTTAAGTTCACACTCTTGTACCTTTGTATTTTTGTCAAATTTTCAAATACTTTATTGCTTCACATCAAAGTCTGTAATGTTGTGAATCTCCTTGTATCTCGTTGGCTTGGTTCATGGCTTATAATGCTTTAACAAAGAAATAAATGGAAAAAAATACTTACAAAATACAAATAAAGTGGGCGTGTGCTTCTGTACTCTATTATCCAAAACAAAAAATATCCTAAAAATACAATATAACGTTGTTGGCAGGGCAGTTATTATAGTAACACAAGGTTTCCCAAATCTTTAAGTGAAGAGAAATACATTGTGAACATCCGTAACAACACACTGCAGTTGTGTATTGATTCAGGTCATCGTCACGTTATCGTAACAAAAGAGTTTAAATGTGTTAATGAAACAGTTGTGTTCACTTCCACCAATGCTATCAGTTGTAATCACGTTGAAAAGAGGCTTTTCTCATTTCAGCGACTGCATGTGAAAAGTGTTTGCCTCCATGCTAATTCAGTCACACTTTGCAATCAGGTTACTGTGTAATTTAGCAATTTGTTTGAGAAGAAAAATGTCTTTGCAACCCTTTGCATTCCAGCCCGTGCTAATAAAATAACATCCGCTCAGTTTGTGCCACTTTACGAGCACTGCTGATTAAGTCTGCACTGTTTATGGAAATTTCAATTCATTACTATGGGACGGTCTATAAAGCGAGCAATAGTGGGCGGAGCTTAGCGAAGTGTCAATCAATTCCCAAGAGAAATGTCTGCAAGTGAACTCAATATTCGTCCAAAACATAATTAGCGGAATATGCAAGAGCATAGGATACAAAGCAACATTTCCCCAGTCATGAGAACAATACACTGTAGATAAATCATAATATTGCTCTGCTTTCATGCCGTCGAGCAATAGTTTGCCCACTAATCGTATTCAACAGAACAATATGTTTCAGGCTTTTTAATGTCAACTCTTGAGACCAACATGCACTGCATCATAGCATTTTATAATTACCCTTCTGAGAATACATTACTTCGTGGTACAAAACTATTTATTTATATAACTAAAATAACTCTTTTTCATTCTGTTCTAACAGCAAATGACCAATAACTAATTGCCACAACAACACAAGCACTAGGGCTCACGATCGCTGCTGTCCTTATCAGAAACACACACACACACACACACACACACACACACACACACACACACACACATATGGTGCTGTGTCCCCTTCAGTTATTGTTAGCTGGAAAATGCAAACTCAGCATCTTTATGTTTTTCAATTAATGTTTTTCCCTATGGAGGATCCCTATACCACCCAGATAAAGAAGTGTGGAAATTTTGGTTCGCGTACCAACCCCCGAAGTGATAAAATAAAATAAAATTCTGTATCAAAATTTATAGACAAGACAAGTAGTTTGTTTAGGCATGGTTTGTAGGGAATTACAAACCTGAGGTCCTGCGCACATATATTCAAACGCACATAACTATATAATCAGTTCTTAATGCGCATGTGAACGCCATCAGCGTTTATCACAGGTTCAGTTTAAAGTCTGTGTAGAGAGAGCGGTGTCGTGTTACCGGCCCATAATCTAATAACAAATTATCTTTTCGACGGAAGTGATCAATCAAAACTAACTTTAGCTGGAAATAACATTATTCAAGAACCGCTATAAAACCAAACCAATCTGTGTTACCTTAAATTATATGTTTATCTCTGTAAAGCTGCTTTGAAACTGCTTTTTGACAACTACAACAACACCTTACACAACTACAACAACAACAACAACACCTCACACAACTACAACAACAACAACAACACCTCACACAACTACAACAACACCTCACACAACTACAACAACACCTCACACAACTACAACAACAACAACAACACCTCACACAACTACAACAACAACAACAACAACACCTCACACAACTACAACAACACCTCACACAACTACAACAACAACAACAACAACACCTCAAACAACAACAACAACAACAACAACAACAACAACAACAACAACAACAACAACACCTCACACAACTACAACATCAACAACACCTCACACAACTACAACAACACCTCACACAGCTACAACCACAACAACACCTCACACAACAACAACATCAACAACAACACCTCACACAACTACAACATCAACAACAACACCTCACACAACTACAACAACACCTCACACAACTACAACAACAACAACAACACCTCACACAACTACAACAACAACAACAACACCTCACACAACTACAACAACACCTCACACAACTACAACATCAACAACAACACCTCACACAACTACAACAACAACAACAACAACACCTCACACAACTACACTAACACCTCACACAACTACAACAACAACAACAGCAACACCTCACACAACTACAACAACACCTCACACAACTACAACATTAACAACAACACCTCACACAACTACAACAACACATCACACAACTACAACATTAACAACAACACCTCACACAACTACAACAACACCTCACACAACAACAACATCAACAACAACACCTCACACAACTACAACAACACCTCACACAACTACAACATTAACAACAACACCTCACACAACTACAACAACACCTCACACAACTACAACAACAACACCTCACACAACTACAACAACACCTCAAACAACTACAACATCAACAACAACACCTCACACAACTACAACAACAACAACACCTCACACAACAACACTACCTCACACAACTACAACAACAACACCTCACACAACTACAACAACAACAGCACCTCACACAACTACAACAACAACAGCACCTCACACAACTACAACAACACCTCACACAACTACAACATCAACGACAACACCTCACACAACTACAACATCACCTCACACAACTACAACAACAACAACACCTCACACAACTACAACAACAACAGCACCTCACACAACTACAACTACAACAACAACACCTCACACAACAACAACAACACCTCACACAACTACAACAACAACACCTCACACAACTACAACTACAACAACACCTCACACAACTACAACTACAACAACAACACCTCACACAACTACAACTACAACAACAACACCTCACACAACTACAACAACAACAACAACAACAACAACACTTCACACAACTACAACAAAAACAACAACACCTCACACAACTACAACTACAACAACAACACCTCACACAACAACAACAACACCTCACACAACAACAGCACCTCACACAACTACAACAACAACAACACCTCACACAACTACAACAACAACACCTCACACAACTACAACAACAACAACACCTCACAAAACTACACCAACAACAACACCTCACACAACTACAACAACAACAGCACCTCACACAACTACAACAACAACAACAACACCTCACACAACTACAGCACCTCACACAACTACAACAACAACAACACCTCACACAACTACAACAACAACAACAACACCTCACACAACTACAACAACAACAACAACACCTCACACAACTACAACTACAACAACAACAACACTTCACACAACTACAACAAAAACAACAACACCTCACACAACTACAACTACAACAACAACACCTCACACAACAACAACAACACCTCACACAACAACAGCACCTCACACAACTACAACAACAACAACACCTCACACAACTACAACAACAACACCTCACACAACTACAACAACAACAACAACACCTCACAAAACTACACCAACAACAACACCTCACACAACTACAACAACAACACCTCACACAACTACAACTACAACAACAACACCTCACACAACAACAACAACACCTCACACAACTACAACAACAACAACAACAACAACACCTCACACAACTACAACAACAACAGCACCTCACACAACTACAACTACAACAACAACAACACTTCACACAACTACAACAAAAACAACAACACCTCACACAACTACAACAACAACAACACCTCACAAAACTACAACAACAACAACAACAACAACACCTCACACAACTACAACAACAACAACACCTCACACAACAACAACAACAACAACAACAACAACAACAACAACAACAACAACAACAACAACAACAACACCTCCTCACACAACTACAACAACAACAACAACAACAACACCTAACACAACTACAACAACAACAACAACACCTCACACAACTACAACAACAACAACAACAACACCTCACACAACTACAACAACAACAACAACAACAACAACAACAGCACCTCACAACTACAACAACAACAACACCTAACAAAACTACAACAACAACAACAACACCTCACACAACTACAACAACAACAACACCTCACACAACTACAACAACAACAACACCTCACAACTACAACAACAATAACAACACCTCACACAACTACAACAACACCTCACACAACTACAACATCAACAACAACACCTCACACAACTACAACAACAACAACACCTCACACAACTACAACAACAACAACACCTCACAACTACAACAACAACACCTCACACAACTACAACAACAACAACAACACCTCACACAACTACAACAACAACACCTCACACAACTACAACAACAACAACAACACCTCACACAACTACAACAACAACACCTCACACAACTACAACAACAACAACAACACCTCACACAACTACAACAACAACAACACCTCACACAACTACAACAACAACAACACCTCACAACTACAACAACAATAACAACACCTCACACAACTACAACAACACCTCACACAACTACAACAACAACACCTCACACAACTACAACAACAACAACAACACCTCACACAACTACAACAACAACAACAACACCTCACACAACTACAACAACACCTCACACAACTACAACAACAACACCTCACACAACTACAACAACAACAACAACAACACCTCAAACAACAACAACAACAACAACAACACCTCACACAACTACAACATCAACAACACCTCACACAACTACAACAACACCTCACACAGCTACAACCACAACAACACCTCACACAACAACAACATCAACAACAACACCTCACACAACTACAACATCAACAACAACACCTCACACAACTACAACAACACCTCACACAACTACAACAACAACAACAACACCTCACACAACTACAACAACAACAACAACACCTCACACAACTACAACAACACCTCACACAACTACAACATCAACAACAACACTTCACACAACTACAACAACAACAACAACAATAACAACACCTCACACAACTACACTAACACCTCACACAACTACAACAACAACAACAGCAACACCTCACACAACTACAACAACACCTCACACAACTACAACAACAACAACACCTCACACAACTACAACAACACCTCACACAACAACAACATCAACAACAACACCTCACACAACTACAACAACACCTCACACAACTACAACATTAACAACAACAACACCTCACACAACTACAACAACACCTCACACAACTACAACAACAACACCTCACACAACTACAACAACACCTCACACAACTACAACATCAACAACAACACCTCACACAACTACAACAACAACAACACCTCACACAACAACAGCACCTCACACAACTACAACAACAACACCTCACACAACTACAACAACAACAGCACCTCACACAACTACAACAACAACAGCACCTCACACAACTACAACAACACCTCACACAACTACAACATCAACGACAACACCTCACACAACTACAACATCACCTCACACAACTACAACAACAACAACACCTCACACAACTACAACAACAACAGCACCTCACACAACTACAACTACAACAACAACACCTCACACAACAACAACAACACCTCACACAACTACAACAACAACACCTCACACAACTACAACTACAACAACACCTCACACAACTACAACTACAACAACAACACCTCACACAACAACAACAACACCTCACACAACTACAACAACAACAACAACAACACTTCACACAACTACAACAAAAACAACAACACCTCACACAACTACAACTACAACAACAACACCTCACACAACAACAACAACACCTCACACAACAACAGCACCTCACACAACTACAACAACAACAACACCTCACACAACTACAACAACAACACCTCACACAACTACAACAACAACAACACCTCACAAAACTACACCAACAACAACACCTCACACAACTACAACAACAACAGCACCTCACACAACTACAACAACAACAACACCTCACACAACTACAGCACCTCACACAACTACAACAACAACAACACCTCACACAACTACAACAACAACAACACCTCACACAACTACAACAACAACAGCACCTCACACAACTACAACTACAACAACAACAACACTTCACACAACTACAACAAAAACAACAACACCTCACACAACTACAACTACAACAACAACACCTCACACAACAACAACAACACCTCACACAACTACAACAACAACACCTCACACAACTACAACAACAACAACACCTCACAAAACTACACCAACAACAACACCTCACACAACTACAACAACAACACCTCACACAACTACAACTACAACAACAACAACACCTCACACAACAACAACAACACCTCACACAACTACAACAACAACAACAACAACACCTCACACAACTACAACAACAACAGCACCTCACACAACTACAACTACAACAACAACAACACTTCACACAACTACAACAAAAACAACAACACCTCACACAACTACAACAACAACAACACCTCACAAAACTACAACAACAACAACAACAACACCTCACACAACTACAACAACAACAACACCTCACACAACAACAACAACAACAACAACACCTCCTCACACAACTACAACAACAACACCTCACACAACTACAACAACAACACCTCACACAACTACAACAACAACAACAACAACAACACCTAACACAACTACAACAACAACAACAACACCTCACACAACTACAACAACAACAACAACACCTCACACAACTATAACAACAACAACAACAGCACCTCACAACTACAACAACAACAACACCTCACACAACTACAACAACAACACCACCTAACAAAACTACAACAACAACAACAACACCTCACACAACTACAACAACAACAACAACACCTCACACAACTACAACAACAACAACACCTCACAACTACAACAACAATAACAACACCTCACACAACTACAACAACACCTCACACAACTACAACAAAAATAACAACACCTCACACAACAACAACAACAACACCTCACACATCTACAACAACAATAACAACACCTCACACAACTACAACAACAATAACAACACCTCACACAACTACAACAACAATAACAACACCTCACACAACTACAACAACAATAACAACACCTCACACAACTACAACAACAACCTCGAACAGACCCAACTGCCAAAGAGCTGCACATTTTTGGACGAATCAGCTGCCGTAGTCCACTGCGCTGTGCATTATGGGATGAGGACTAATATTTGTTGACAGTTTGCACGGACAAACCTGGAGTTGTGTGGCGGTGCGGAGCCTCATAGAAATTTGTTCTGATGACCATATTAGGTCCCAACTTTCAAAAACTCGAATAACTTTTTACAATACGGAGGGTTTCAAAGCAGCTTTACAGAGATAACAGGAAAATAATGCAACATAGTTTGTTTCCAGAAGGAAATAGCGTCACAGTCCAGCTTAAGAAGGTTCAGTGATGGCTCATTTTTGTTGTAAAAGTTATTAATTTAGTTAATTTATCTATATAGCCGCTCTGGAGTAAACCGTGATGTCATCGTCCAGCTCAGTTCAGTTCTCATATAATGGTGTCAATGCAGAAGATCAATAATATTGCTGAATATTAAATATTAAATGTCCCCAACTATGTGTTTCGGGATGTCACCTCCAGACATAAGTTAATATCTTTAATATCTTTAACCAACATTACTGTAACTAACAATGAGCAATACATTTATTAAGACAGTAGAAACAAGACAGTTTACAAAAGACACGACACCTGAAAGCTGTGACCTAATGATCCAAAGTTATTCAAATGCTGTGCATTGGAGACACATCACATGCGTCCGGTGTAGAGACTGAATCATTTTTAGAAAGAAAGCAGAGCACAGAAACACTGCTTTATTTTAACACAGAAAACAACAGTGTTTGCATCATATCTCACTAAAAATAAAAGCTGCAGTTTCACCAAGTATCATTTCCACAGCGTTACATGTAAGAGCAGTCTCAATTTAATAGGCCTATATATTACATTCAAAGGTGGGTCAGAGAAAGTTGGTAAAAAACAAACTTTCACCGCATCAGCAAACAGATTGAATGTCCACTTCAAACCGAGCCGACAACATCACACCATGCGATCTGAAGAGGAACCTGCCAATTGAGCTGTAGATTGATGGAAGCGAAGCCTCGATCTGTAACAGAAGAGCATCTGAACGATGAAGCCTTTTAGTCAAATCAGATTTAGGAGCAATTATGTCCATGACGCGCTGCTTTCATCCGCGTCCCAGAGGACGGCAGTGATACAGACAGCACATGTCTGGCAACTTGACTGTAATAGGACAGCTATTTAAGACATATCGCATCATTTCCCCACTGGATTTCCCAATGTAATCTCATACAAATGGACGGAGGAGGTTGTCCGGATAAACACTGATGTCTACAGTAACGAATAAAATGGAGTTAATCACCTTTTGAAAGTAACTTGACGATTCAAAATAAAGATTCTATCAAGTACATGGTTACACCAGTAGGTGGCGACAAGTGACTGTTAAAAATGTATTTGTTACTGAATCGTTTATTCAAGAGATTGCTCAAAAATGCAGATTCATCCAGTCATGAAACAAGTCTTTATGAGCGAGTCAGTGAATCAATGCCGTCGTGCATTTATGTGCATCTGCATCATCATAGCCATGTGGTGATAGCGTCGTTGTTTTCTTATTATAGCTTGTTATTACATGGCTTGGTTGAATTCTAATGTAGAATGCGGTCTGTTATTTCTTGATAACACACCGTTGCTAAGCATAACACACCGTTGCTAAGCATAACACACCGTTGCTAAGCATAACACACCGTTGCTAAGCATAACACACCGTTGCCATGAAAAACAGAGCGTTGCCATGGACGCAGTTCAGAGACGGAACGGACTATTTTCTTTAGCGGAAGCAATACAATCGTTTTTAAATCAATAAACTCGTTTTTAAATCAATATTTTGTGTCAAATTATTGATTTATTTGGTAGGTGGCCATGTAATAAGCGGGATAATGTATAGCGAGGCGGTTGTTATAGCGAACACAACCCCAAAAAGTCACGACTTTTCAAGATGGATGATCTTCTGGTTATGTGTTTCTGTATGTATACATGTATGTATATTCTTTATGTATTGTCAGAGATGGTATTGCATTGATCACAGTAATTAGTAAAACACAACACTTTCTATGATCCAATCAATTCTCCTTGAATAGAATCAATTTCTGTCCTGCGTATTTGTCTAGTCCAGATGAATAGCATCATAAATTGCGAACATGTCTAGTTTGCGCTCTATAAACCCACTGATGTGCGTGCTTTGCATTTCTGCAACATTACTCATTTTGTTTTTGTGCTGTGCTTTTCCTGATGGCTCGATTGTAAGGTGCAGATCTGATCATGAGAGCGAGACACAGAGAGCCTAATACTGTGTTTATCGAGCACTTCATTGCTCGTAATTGCTGGATTTGATTGGACCAAGCTAATAGCAATGCAAATGCCAAGGCCCGGCTTTTAAGAACCATTCTCTAAGAGGGAAAAAGAGAGCATTGAAAATGGCTTATATTCTGCTGGAAAATACATGGACATATTCAAGGTTGCATGGTTTTCACAGTCGCTTTCTCTGTGTGAATGAAGACTCGCTATTCTACAGAAGAGGTAAAAGATTGATAAACCTCAAGGCGTTTCATTGTGGACGGCCTTAGTGAGTGCAAACTCACCCCCACACACACACACACACACACATATATATATAGGGGATCTTTTATGTCAACATTAATGTTACATGGCATGCAAGACACTCCAGTGGGTAAAAAAAGTCTACACACCTCTACTAAAACGCAACATTCTTTACTTAAGGATGCATATATTTTTAAGTAAAGAATGTTGCGTGAACTCAAATATTTAAGTACATATATATTGTAGTAGTTGACATGACTTATGTTTTTTCATTTTATTTACACATACATTTAAGTTCACCTAGTAACTTGTATTTTTGTGTTACACACACTATATATGTTAAGTAGAGGTTGAAAAGTTATGAATACTTCATTTTTTTGTGTTTAATCGAATTACTTTTATAAGTAATGGTTGTTCAGCCAACGGATCATTTTTTAGAGTGTGTTTAATGTATAAATTACAAGCTATGCACTGCCAAATGGTATGGAAGCTTGTTTCCGCCACTGAATGAAAAATAAAAAAGGTAATTGCGACTTTTTATCTCACAATTCTGACTTTATTTCTCAGAATTGCGAGATGTAAAGTCAGAATTGCGTGATATAAAATCGCAATTGCGAGATATAAAGTCAGAATTGCGAGATATAAAGTCAAAATTGCGTGTAATAATGTCAGAATTGCGAGATATAAAGTCAGAATTGTGAGATATAAAGTCAGAATTGCGTGATATAAAATCGCAGTTGCGTGTTATAAAGTCAGAATTGCGAGATATAAAGTCAGAATTGCGAGATATAAAGTCAGAATTACGAGATATAAAGTCAGAATTGCGAGATATAAAGTCAGAATTGCGAGATATAAAGTCAGAATTGCGAGATATAAAGTCAGAATTACGAGATATAAAGTCAGAATTGCGAGATATAAAGTCAGAATTGCGTGATATAAAATCACAATTGCGAGATATAAAGTCAGAATTGCGAGATATAAAGTCAGAATTGCGTGTAATAATGTCAGAATTGCGAGATATAAAGTGACAATTGTGAGATATAAAGTCAGAATTGCGTGATATAAAATCGCAGTTGCGCGTTATAAAGTCAGAATTGCGAGATATAAAGTCAGAATTGCGAGATATAAAATCACAATTGCGAGATATAAAGTCAGAATTGCGAGACATAAAGTCAAAATTGCGAGATATAAAGTCAGAATTACGAGATATAAAGTCAGAATTGCGAGATATAAAGTCAGAATTGCGTGTTATAAAGTCAGAATTGCGAGATATAAAGTCAGAATTGCAAGATATAAAATCACAATTGCGAGATATAAAGTCAGAATTACGAGATATAAAGTCAGAATTGCGAGATATAAAGTCAGAATTGCGTGATAAAAAATCGTAATTGCGTGTTATAAAGTCAGAATTGCGTGTTATAAAGTCAGAATTGCGAGATATAAAGTCAGAATTGCAAGATATAAAATCACAATTGCGAGATATAAAGTCAGAATTACGAGATATAAAGTCAGAATTGCGAGATATAAAGTCAGAATTGCGTGATAAAAAATCGTAATTGCGTGTTATAAAGTCAGAATTGCGAGATATAAAGTCAGAATTGCGAGACATAAAGTCAGAATTGCGAGATATAAAGTCAGAATTACGAGATATAAAGTCAGAATTGCGAGATATAAAGTCAGAATTGCGTGATATAAAATCGCAATTGCGAGATATAAAGTCAGAATTGCGAGATATAAAGTCAGAATTGCGTGATATAAAATCGCAATTGCGTGATATAAAATCCCAATTGCGAGATAAAGTCAGAATTGCGAGATATAAAATCAGAATTGCGAGATATAAAATCCCAATTGCGTGTTATAAAGTCAGAATTGCGAGATATAAAGTCAGAATTGCGTTATATAAAATCGCAATTGCGTGTTATAAAGTCAGAATTGCGAGATATAAAGTCAGAATTGCAAGATATAAAGTCAGAATTGCGTGATAAAAAATCGCAATTGCGTGTTATAAAGTCAGAATTGCGAGATATAAAGTCAGAATTGCGAGATATAAAGTCAGAATTGCGTGATATAAAGTCAGAATTGCGAGATATAAAGTCAGAATTGCAAGATATAAAGTCAGAATTGCGTGATAAAAAATCGCAATTGCGTGTTATAAAGTCAGAATTGCGAGATATGAAGTCAGAATTGCGAGATATAAAGTCAGAATTGCGTGATATAAAATCGCAATTGCGAGATATAAAGTCAGAATTGCGAGATAGAAAGTCAGAATTGCGAGATATAAAGTCAGAATTGCGAGATATAAAGTCAGAATTGCGAGATATAAAGTCAGAATTGCGTGATAAAAAATCGTAATTGCGTGTTATAAAGTCAGAATTGCGAGATATAAAGTCAGAATTGCGTGATATAAAATCGCAATTGCGTGATATGAAGGCAGAATTGCGAGATATAAAGTCAGAATTGCGTGATATAAAGTCAGAATTGATTGATATAAAGTCAGAATTGCGTGATAAAAAATCGCAATTGCGTGTTATAAAGTCAGAATTGCGAGATATAAAGTCAGAATTGCGAGATATAAAGTCAGAATTGCGTGATAAAAAATCGTAATTGCGTGTTATAAAGTCAGAATTGCGAGATATAAAGTCAGAATTGCGTGATATAAAATCGCAATTGCGTGATATAAAGTCAGAATTGCGAGATATAAAGTCAGAATTGCGAGATATAAAGTCAGAATTGCGAGATATAAAGTCAGAATTGCGAGATATAAAGTCAGAATTGCGAGATATAAAGTCAGAATTGCGTGATAAAAAATCGTAATTGCGTGTTATAAAGTCAGAATTGCGAGATATAAAGTCAGAATTGCGTGATATAAAATCGCAATTGCGTGATATGAAGGCAGAATTGCGAGATATAAAGTCAGAATTGCGTGATATAAAGTCAGAATTGATTGATATAAAGTCGCAATTGCGTGTTATAAAGAAAAGATGTCAGAATTTCGAGATATAAACTCGCAATTTTGTCTTTTTTTCTCGCAATTGCGACTTTATTTCTCATAATTGCGACTTTATATCTTGCAATTGTGACTATTTCTCAGAATTGCAACTTTATATCTCGCAATTGCAACTTTATTTCTCAGAATTGCGACTTTATATCTCGCAATTGCGACTTTATTTCTCACAATTCTGACTTCATATCTTGCAATTGTGAGATAAAAAGTCGCAATTATTATTATTATTTTTTTATTCAGTGGCGGAAACAAGCTTCCCAAATGGAGCTAAAAGAGTCTATAAAGATAAATGCACACACTACATTCACATATGCACACTGGATTCATAAATACACACACAGGATAAACAAATGCGCACAAAATTCATAAATGCACACACACAATTTAAAAAGTACTGCCACTGGGAAAAAGATGAATGTTTTGGAATGGCAAAATCTGTGTGGGTTTGTTGAACGAGAGACGCCCTCGCAATATAACAGATCTGGAACGTTTTTACAAAGAAGAAAGAAGTCAAGATGTGCCAAGCTGATAAACTCCTATCCAAACACACTACACTGTGATAAACTCAAAGGGTGCTTGAACAAAGTATTATAGGTCAGGGGGGTGAACACTTATGCAGTTAATTATTCCAAGTTTTATTTATTTATTTCTGAAATGTGTTACTTCGGTTTTCAGTGGCATTGCATGTGTTGTTTTTTTTAAATTAAACGTGCAAAATATGATTGATCTTTTTTTTTAACCAGGCGTGTAGAATTTGACATCCACCGTATTGGGTAAAACTTTCAGTCGTTCTCTATTTCTTTGAGGATCAGACAACCGTAAGTCTCAAACTAAAGTAGAAAAATAAAAAAACATTATATTGAAAAATGCAATTTTGTTGGTCAACACACGTGTTTTTGATCTCACAATTTAAATATCTTGGAAACATGGAAACATTTTGAGCCGTAAACAGGGGACCAAAAAATCTACCGGGAAATTTCGTAGACCACCGGCCCTCGTCGCCGGCAAGGCCGGATTAAGAGTTCAGAGGCCCCTGGGCACAATGTCTTGTACGCCCCCTCTTAGGCAGGCCAAATGTATATTATGTCCAAGGACATTTTAATATGGCATTTACAGTTTTCATGACTTAAAAGGAACTTTGTTGTACTATGCTGGAGTAAAGTTCATAAATGGTTGTTCTTTCACATAGGATTTTGTAAAACTATGTTGTGTGGACCTCTGTGCCTCTAGGGGCGTTCAGGGTCATGCTCCCCCGCAAGAACATTTTGTACATTTTAAGGTTAAATGCATCAATCTGGTGCTCTTTGAGTGCTCAAAATTAAGAGCTTCAACCCATGAACTGCTCGTTGAACAAAGAAAAAGCATTGATTTGTACCTGGACATTAAAGCATCTTTTTAGTTATGACAGTCTCAGTCTACATTACATTATCAATGGTGTTTTAGGATGCCAAACAATTATTATAATAATGTAACAATGATTTATATAATTATTCCTATGACTTTAAATCCATATAGCCTATACATGTACTGTTTGAATAAAAATGAATATTTCCAAAGTATATTTTAGCCTACATTACACTATAGTATAGGAAAATTAAAATACGTTTGTCCTAATTTCTTCACTTGCAAGAAATAAACCCTTGAGCTTTTATAGGAGAAAACACCAGATCGCGTGAGCAAAGAGCGCACTTTTCTTTAAATCACGCAGCACAAACAGAATGCCCATATACTTAATTAAAGTCTTGTGCTGTTTTATAAAGGCATAAAGCCATATCATGGTTTCGATTTTAGTTCGTTGTCAAAATATAGCGCTAGAGACCTTTATGCTATAGGCGGTAGTTTACATCTCATATGTGTTGGGAAAAGGGGGAAGAGAGAGTTCGGCAAAAGGCGGATTCGAACTCGGGTCGAACGCGTCAAAAGCTCCTATCAAGCACTACACACCCTACCACCCACGCCACTGTAGCTATTTCACAACTTGCATCTTTTTGCTAAAAAGACAGGCACTTAGTGCAAATACGCTCCGTTATCGAAAATGTAAAAAACGGTGTTTTTTTTCCCTTGCTTGGGCCTCAAGTGCGCATGGCTTTAACACTTAACATAGTATAACTATTATCAGACCGGCCCTCGCGGGCCTCGAAACACTACCGGCCCACCGGGGAAACTCCCGACTCTCCCGATTGCCACTCCGCCCCTGGCCGTAAATGTCATGTGACTAATGAACTGCCAACTCTGATTGGCTGAAGGCACCACAAGAAAACACATGCTGAACACTAGCATACTACTCGTACTATCCTGGCATAGAAAGATATGGTAAAAATAGCGTTAGTATTTGGTTCTGAACTCAGAAACAGTTTCAAACCCTTTAGTGACGATCCCGAGCCGTGACGTCACAGACAGCACACATATAAAGACCATAATAGACTTACATATCGAAAAGACTCTATATGCAATTAAATATTAGTGATTGATTTTTTCTTGCAATGGTGTAGTTCCGGTTTCTACCAGCAGGGCAAACGGCTATGTTAATTATGATTACATACACCTAAATAATCCGTTTATAACTGCTGGATGGTTCAATCTGATTGAAAGTCCATCATGTAAACATCTCAATCAATCCGAATGAACCAGATCTGAATGAATTACAATCGGATTGAAAAGGGTGTTTAGGCCTTGTATTGAATGCTGTAGTATGCACTGATTGCTATTACGGTTCTAAATCACCTTTAGAGGATTATTTACCAATTAATGTCCAGTAACTAAGAGAGGAGTAAAGAAGCCAGAGTCATGGATCCAATTCACTCAGTGTATTAGTTAGTTAAATGAAAGAATGAATTATTTTCCACAATATCAACAAAATGTAAATATGTCACAATAAAACAACGTAGGCATACGTAAAATAACCAAACAATAAAAACAATGTGTCTTGATTCAAAATAATATATAAAGGCAATGAAAAATGATGTTAATAAAAGTACTCAGTCTTAGGAAGTCCCAAGTATTTCAAAGGAAGTTCACTCAATGGCAAAAAAGGGTACAGATGTCCTCAGACGTCGATCATCCGATTCGGTGCAATCCCAGTGAAAGTCGAACAGGCAGTTACATGTCGGCAAGAATCCCGGTCTAGTCCGGATAGAGTTAACGTGATGAAACTCCAACCGGCTCGTAGCTTCGCGCGCTGCAAGGCTCAGTGTGCGATGGGTTTGTGTGATAGGGTTCAGCTGGATAATCGTGGATAACTTGTATGTCGTTGTGTGTGTGGTTCTACAATAAACAAACATGCTCAATTAGTTTTCTGTGACAATTTGTACAACAAAACTGTGTTATATAACTTCACGTGACTGAACGAGAGACATCGCAAATATATAATAATAGCATAATATGTCAGCAATTCTCTTATAACTGAGGAAATATCTTATCGATGCATTCAACAGAATATCAAACAATGATTATTAGATTAAATAATGTCAGATAAACACTTACAATCTGCAATGACGCACACGATGATATTCGCCAGATAATACCAACGACCTCTGTAAATGATCACACAATTTCGACCGCCCATCACATCTGAAATGCAAACTGGTCACCACCTACGTGCTATATTGCCGATCGATCGCTTTATAATCTTCATCCACCTCACCTTATTGACTCATGATATAACATGTACTACATTTCTTCTTTCTTTTCTATTGCCTCATATCTGATCTCACCTCACTACCGAACTCGCGAGACTTCCAGATATGATCTCGCCTCACTTCACTGAACTCGCGAGACTTCCAAATAAACTCTGCCTACACAGCAGACACAACACTTAAACAGAGCACTATACAACTACAACTACGAGTTAAATTCAACATGACCATGGCCTTTTGCACAGCCGCCCCCAAATTTGGTATGCAAATTTGCCCTATAAGGAACTCTCTGGATCTGGGGGTAAAGATGGCAATTCAATCAACTTCGCTACTGGTCTTGTGTATGTCTGATCTTTCACTTTGACCACTGCTGTTCTGATTCTCCCATCTGAACTAGGAATAACAGCAGAGACAGTACCAACTCTCCAGAGCGCTCTTGGAATCTGCTCATCAACGATGAGTACTACAGTACCAACTGCAATATTCTCTTTCTCTCTGTGCCATTTCTGCCTTGACTGCAATGTGGGTAGGAAGTCATGAATAAAATGCTTCCAAAAATGATCACTCAGAACCTGACTATGTCTCCATCTTTTTCTACTGAGTAATTCTGGGTCTGAATAGACAACTTGGGGCAAGGAGGAGTCAGGCCGCCCCATTAGCAAGGAATTGGGCGTTACTGGGTCTGGATCTGCTATGTCGCTAGAGACATAACCCAAGGGTCTAGAATTAAGGATGTTCTCAACCTCGATCAGGATGGTTCTTAATACCTCCTCGGTAACTGTCTGAGCACCTAAGGTGGTTCTTAAGGCTGTCTTTACAGACCTCACTTCTCTTTCCCACGAGCCGCCGAAATGAGGTGCACTGGGTGGATTGAACCGGAATCTGATTTGTTCTTTTGCTAGCTGGTCTCTGATGCTGGGCTGAATCTGAGAGAAGGTGTCCTCCAGCTCTCTGCATCCACCTCGGAAATTTGTTCCCTGATCGGAGAGAAGCTCATAGGGTTTCCCTCTTCGGGCAATGAAACGCCTGAGAGACAGCAGGAATGAATCTCCATCCATGTGATCCAACAGATCAAGATGTATGGCTCGAGTAGTGAGGCACTTGTATACGATACCCCACCTTTTCTCAGTGCGGCGGCCCACCTTCACTATCAGTGGTCCAAAACAATCTACTCCGGTGGAGTAAAAAGGAGGTTTACATAGCCTCAGACTTGATATAGGTAAGTCTGCCATTCTAGGAATCATTGGTTTGCCTCTCCACTTGTTACATTACATTTATTTATTTAGCTGACGCTTTTATCCAAAGCGACTTACAATTGCTATATATGTCAGAGGTCGCACGCCTCTGGAGCAACTAGGGGTTAAGTGTCTTGCTCAGGGACACATTGGTGTCTCACAGTGGATTCGAACCCGGGTCTCTCACACCAAAGGCATGTGTCTTATCCACTGCGCCATCACCACCCCCATACTTGTTACAGTCAAGACAGTGGTGCTGATGTCTTCTAATCGCCTCTCTTCCTCGCAAAATCCAAAATTTACGCCGCAGCTCAGCATACACCCTGCCAGCTCCCGGGTGGCGCAATTGGTCATCGTAATGCTTAATTATGAGCTTCACTACGGGATGATTCTGTGACAGAACAATAGGGTGCAGAACTGCATCACTCAATCCATGGCACCTACGAAGTCGTCCTCCTACTCTAATCAAGTCTAGTTCTTTGTCATATTCAGGAGCAAGCTTAATGAGTCGGCTATGTGCAGAAATGTCTTTCCCTCCCTTGAGTAAAGCAAATTCGTCAGGAAAGTCTTGCATCTGACATTGTCTAAAGATAGACAATTCTGCCTTCTGAAACGCATCTGCACTCGGTGAATCTGTGTTGCCAGCCGCCCCATGAAGGACTCGCGCTGTAGCTTCTAGTAACTCAGTATAGCTACTAAATTGACTGGGATCAGGTTCAACTTGCAGTTTATGTTCAGTCAAGGAGCCGCAAAACACAGATTTCTTAAGTTCCTGAACTTCTGCAGGGGCCTGTCCTTCTGGGGCCTTAGGCCAACAGCTGCTAGACTGCATCAAGAAGACCGGTCCTTGTTTCCATCGTGTTTCTTTAGCTAGCTGAGCCAATGACAACCCACGTGTGATATCATCAGCAGGATTGGCTGCTGAATCGACATAGCGCCAAGATCCAGGGTCAGACAACTCTTGAATTTCGGTGACTCTAACTCCAACGAACACTCGGTATCTGCACGAATCAGACTGCAGCCAAGCAAGAACTGTAGTCGAGTCAGACCAATAGACGAATTTGGAGATATCTAGAGTTAGCTCTTTCTTCAAGACGTCTCCTAGCTGTGCTCCTGTCAATGCAGCACAAAGCTCTAAACGAGCAATGGATATCTGTTTCCTTGGAGCGCCTCGCGACCTTGCGGCCATGAATGCAACTTGCATATTGCCCTCATCGTCTTCAGAACACAAGTAAGCTACAGAGCCGTACGCCTTTTCAGACGCATCACAAAACACATGCACACTGCGGCTCTTGACAGGATGCTGAAGGCTGGCACTGTAGCATCTTGGTAGGTTGATCTGAGACAATTGTGGAAGCTCACTCTCCCACTGATGCCAAATGTCTAATAGGCCTAATGGTAGATTAGGATCATCCCATTCACGTTTCTTGTCCCACAACATCTGCACGACAATCTTGGCTCTTGTGGTATAAGGAACGAGATATCCAAGGGGGTCGTAAAGCTTGGCTAAAGTGCGATAGATGCTCCGCATGGTAATTTCACCATCATCTCTCTGGTGAGGTTTGTATATCAATGTGTCTGATCTACATTGCCATATCAATCCAAGAGCATTCTCCTGAGGGTTAGCCATCTCTTGACTGAGCTGAATCTCCCCACTCTTCGACTTTAACTCAGCAGGAAGGTGGTGAATGACCTTGGGGATGTTACTGGCCCATTGCCTCAATTCGAATCCACCCTCCATAAGATGGAACTGCAATCGGTTTACCAGCTGTACAGCTTGAGCTTCAGTAGAGACACTCTTGAGACAATTGTCAACATAGAAGCTACGCTCCACTGTCTGACGTACTTCATCAGTAGCTTCGAGATCCACCTTTGCATGTGACTGAAGTGCATAAGTAGCACAACAAGGGCTACATGCCGTGCCAAATGGCAGAACTTCCCACTGGTACACGATGGCCGGTTCAGAGGTCTTTCCATGACGCCACAGAAAGCGGAGGAAGGGTTTATCTTCATCAAGGAGACGGATTTGATGGAACATACCCTTCACGTCGCTGCTGATGGCCACAGAATGTTCCCGAAAACGTAGGAGAACTCCCAACAAGCTGGCACTTAAGGTAGGACCGGGTAAAAGCTGTTCATTCAAAGACTGACCCTGGTACTCAAAAGAACAATTGAAGACAATACGGTTCTTCGCATTGTGATGAACCATATGATGTGGTATGTACCACGACTTGGAACTCGGATCACATTCTGCAGATGTCAAAGGGGTGACGTAACCCTCCTTGAGCAGTTTCTGAATCTCTGATTCGTAAGACGCAGCTTTACTAGGCTCTCTAGCTAGTTTCCGCTCTGTGCTGCATAACAGGGCCATGACTGCCTCTTTGGGTGCGTTCAGAGGTGGAGGTGACTCTTTCCAGAGTAAAGGTGTGGCGTACCTTCTGATACCATTCACATCAATCCTGATAGTTTTCTCCTCTAGGAGGCGAATAGCTTGTGCATCCTGTCGTGATCGACTGACTACTTTCTCAGATTGATAAGGAAGAGTATCTAGCTGCCAAAGTTTTTCGACTTGACGGAAGAGCTCAGCTTCAGGAGAAACACAAGAAATGAATAAACATTCTTGAGGCTGCAAGTGAGGCTTAATAAGCCTTGAGGGACCTTGCAATGTCCAGCCAAGCATCGTATGAACCGCCGCTGGACCTCCAGGAGGACCCAATCTCACTGGCTCCACAGGGGTTATCAAGTGAGGATAATCTGAGCCGATAAGTACCAAAGGCTGCGCTTCGTGGATGTCATGCAAAGGTAAGTCACGGAGATGGCGATATCTTCTTTGCAAGTCAGAGATGGGGTAAGTATGCTGAACCAAGGCTAGCTCTTTTGCTGTGAATGCACCTTTGACCGGGTAGGATCTGTCAGGGTGTGAAACAGGTGCTATGGAAAAGGATACAGATCTACCATGAATGGTATGGACATCCTGTCTCACTGTGCGCAGAGCCAAATCTTCAATTTCACCTTGAAGGTCTAGACGTCGAGCAGCTTCATTTAACAATATAGTGCGCTCAGATCCGTCGTCTAGCACAGCGTAGGTTTCTAGTGACTTATCACCATTCCGAATGATTACCCGACTTAACTTCAGTAGCACTTGCTTGCCACTCGTAGGTCGATCCAAATATAGGGTCTGAGAAGCAGGGCTAACTGGACTTTTCTCCGATATCCGGTTATTACCTTTACTCATCCCATCAGCGTTGGCATTGACTTCATGAAGAACATCAAGATGCCTCCGTTCACACTGCTTGCATTTCGCCTTTAACGTACATTTAGATGAAGCATGCCCTCGTCCGCAACGCCAACATCTATGCCCCGTTCTGATCCAACTCTCAATCTGCTCCTTAGTTAAGAGTTTGAAGTTGGAGCACTGATTCATGTAGTGCTGAATTGTCTCACAGAACGGACAATACTTCTTCGGCTTCTCCTGTGGTCTTTCTGAGTCCATGTATTCAGTCTTTGGGAGCTCTACTGATCCTACTTTCTGCTCTCTACCATGTAAAACAGTGGTCAGCTTCCGGGGAACAAAACCAGTTCGCTTGTCTTTGTGAACATTGTGTTTCACATGATCAGGATAGGACCCATACTGTGTTCCTTCTACCTGCACACGGACCTCATATTCCAGCCAGTCTGCGAAATCAATCAGCGTTGGAATAGGAGTCTGAAGGGGGTTAATGAATCTCTTGAAGTTAGCTCTTAGGTCGTACGGCAACTTGGCTAAGAGACGAGAAACATGAGAGCCACATTTCAGTTCAGTCCAACCTGTGCTACCTAACTGGTTTAACATTCCAACCAGTGCTCGGACACGAAGGGCAAATGCCTTGAAAGACTTCACATCCCCGCTCCTAATATTGGGCCCATCCATCAGATCAGTGATCCTTTGCAGTGCCAATTGATGTGGCTGCCCATACATATCAGTGAGCGCTCTCATAGTATCACTGAACGGAGTACGACTGTGACTATACGAGTCAGCGACAAGTAAAGCATCTTCCAACTTAAGGTGGTCCATAAGTATTTGGAACTTAAAAGATTCAGAAGCGTCTTCAGGAAGAACGTTATTTAAAGCAAGCTTAAGACGAGCAAATTCTCTAGGGTCATCTCTAATGAAATGGGGAATTGTAGGAGTTGGCCCTCGATATTGCGTTGGTGGTGGATGCACAGGACGATGAATCTCAGAGTGTCCAAACGAATGATGAGAACGGTCAGCGGTATGTAACGGTACATTATCTTGACTGTACTCTTGCCTCCAACCGATTGGAGAATGATCGAAATGATCCATAGAGGCATCCTTAAACTGACGCCCTCTGTCCCTTAAACGACGATGATAAGAGTCCGTAGCTGGCCTATAGGCGTCATGATACGGCATACTGGACCGCAACATTGGTGGATCATCTGGACATTGCTGACGAACATCAGGTGAAGGAGGTGGGTGCAGTGCAACATTGGCATCATGATGGTGATCATGCCATTGCAAGTCATTCTTACTACTATGTGGATCATTATACAAAGGGGTCAACATACCTGAATTGTGCGGGCTATCACTAAGCCGGCCTGCTCTCTTTAGACTGTCTGTAAGCTCCTCAATGAGATCTCGCTCACAACTGCGAACTGTAAGGAGGGATTCATCTCTAGGTGGCACCAAAGGAGTATGTCCTGTATGGCCAGAGTTTCCATCACTCTGCACTGCCTCCTGCATACTAGTAGACTTTGGTGTGGATGACACCACAGCTCCTTCACTCATAAACTGTTGCTCAGCTAATGAAACCTGGGAAGCTAACACAGGAGAGTTAATGATCATATCAGATATACGTTGCATGTCTTGCCTCATTCGCCTGTTTTCCTCCCTCAATTCACGCATACAACTGAGCATATCAGACTGCTCATCTGCAAATGCAAGCTGTTTCTGAGGATAACTAACTTCATAATCACCCAAATGTGCTGGCCGTCTTGTTACTCTACGTGGGCGTTCGACCTCTGGCTCCATAGCTCCCTCACTAGTTCTGGACATCATCGCTAAGATGGTTATAGAATCCGGCTCGAAGGACCATTTAATGTATTGAATGCTGTAGTATGCACTGATTGCTATTACGGTTCTAAATCACCTTTAGAGGATTATTTACCAATTAATGTCCAGTAACTAAGAGAGGAGTAAAGAAGCCAGAGTCATGGATCCAATTCACTCAGTGTATTAGTTAGTTAAATGAAAGAATGAATTATTTTCCACAATATCAACAAAATGTAAATATGTCACAATAAAACAACGTAGGCATACGTAAAATAACCAAACAATAAAAACAATGTGTCTTGATTCAAAATAATATATAAAGGCAATGAAAAATGATGTTAATAAAAGTACTCAGTCTTAGGAAGTCCCAAGTATTTCAAAGGAAGTTCACTCAATGGCAAAAAAGGGTACAGATGTCCTCAGACGTCGATCATCCGATTCGGTGCAATCCCAGTGAAAGTCGAACAGGCAGTTACATGTCGGCAAGAATCCCGGTCTAGTCCGGATAGAGTTAACGTGATGAAACTCCAACCGGCTCGTAGCTTCGCGCGCTGCAAGGCTCAGTGTGCGATGGGTTTGTGTGATAGGGTTCAGCTGGATAATCGTGGATAACTTGTATGTCGTTGTGTAAATGTGTGGTTCTACAATAAATAAACATGCTCAATTAGTTTTCTGTGACAATTTGTACAACAAAACTGTGTTATATAACTTCACGTGACTGAACGAGAGACATCGCAAATATATAATAATAGCATAATATGTCAGCAATTCTCTTATAACTGAGGAAATATCTTATCGATGCATTCAACAGAATATCAAACAATGATTATTAGATTAAATAATGTCAGATAAACACTTACAATCTGCAATGACGCACACGATGATATTCGCCAGATAATACCAACGACCTCTGTAAATGATCACACAATTTCGACCGCCCATCACATCTGAAATGCAAACTGGTCACCACCTACGTGCTATATTGCCGATCGATCGCTTTATAATCTTCATCCACCTCACCTTATTGACTCATGATATAACATGTACTACATTTCTTCTTTCTTTTCTATTGCCTCATATCTGATCTCACCTCACTACCGAACTCGCGAGACTTCCAGATATGATCTCGCCTCACTTCACTGAACTCGCGAGACTTCCAAATAAACTCTGCCTACACAGCAGACACAACACTTAAACAGAGCACTATACAACTACAACTACGAGTTAAATTCAACATGACCATGGCCTTTTGCACAGGCCTGAAATAATAAGATCAACAGTAACAAAGTAAGAATCAAAACCCTTGCATATTTTCTAATAATTAAATGATACCCTGCGCACACATGCAGTGCCGGGATGCAAATGTTACATACATTAAATGCATAACGTGTATATTTATTCACAGCTCATGTCTTATGAAATAATAAGTGGAGGAGACTTAATGTTTAATATTTGCTATAAAAGCTCTTCTGACATGAATGACAGCTTTATTTTTTAGATATGTCATCAAGCAAAATATATATACTCACAGTCGCTCTGGTTCTGAATGCATTTTGTTTGGAATATATGCAAGCAAATATGTGAATGCAAATTCATATAAACAGAACAAAATAACTGAATTAATTACGATTGATTTTTTGTGTATGCATGTGAACATGCATAGTGTTATACATCCGAAAGGAAGAGCTTGTTCTTGTTCTTTTAATAGCCAGTAACCTTTTACTTTATGTCTCAGACCACACTTGACAGCTTGTACCATTATAGACTTTGGGTTCATTTGCACACACTGTCTGTTTTAGCACCCGGTTCACTAAAGGAATTATGCAAATTAGGTAATTATGCAATTTGCAAAGCACAAATCCGCATCTTGCCAGACTGTGTGTGTGTTAGCTTGTGATAGATGCATCAGACTCGCACTGGGACTGAACATCACTCCACCTGAATCGACTTGTTTATATCACAATATAAGCTTTTTAAAAGTTAATAAGCCTATTAGTTTTGCCACCCTCATTATGCACGATTAAATAGTTCATTTGTTTATATCTTTCCATTGTTTTCCCTGCTGTCTGTTTCTGAGCATATACTGCATTGAAAGAGATACTTTAGTGTTTCTATATTGATCTATATATAGATATAATACAGTAATAGGCTGCTGTCAGTTTACAGCCTGACATATGCAATAATAGTCAGACAAATCTTTCTGTTTTTGTTTTAGCTGAAACAGATTATTGAAACTTTAGACAAAATATGCTTTTGTTGAGTATCACATTTGATACATCTGGATTTTATGGCTCTTAAAGTCTGATATAGTGAGAATATGGAGGGAAAAACAGCTCAATTTTAGTCCAAACTATGCAAAAAATATGCAATTTGGTGCAGATTCTGATATTTATATGAACAAACAGTAAGATGAAATTCTGATGCTTGTAATGGAAATCAATGAGATCTTTATAACAGTATAAAATGCATATAAATATCAATATCGGCAAATAATATGTCTTAGTAAGATGATATTTAAAAGCTTAGTTTTAAAACATGCAATGCAATTCAATGATTGAGAGATGAACAAAATAAACCTTCCTCAAAAGCCTGATGATTATATTTGATATATTTATGATAAATATGAAAAAAAAAAGTAAACGTGAATCGTACGCCTTGAAATTTTACCAACAATATCAAAGTTTTTATGTTTATTTGATAAAAATCAGTGCAGATTTGACAGCACAAACACGCTAAAGGTTTGAACAATTAAATTAAAATACTTTTACTTGCTAAAAAAGTCTAAAGTATGAATCAAACGGCAGAAGATATGGAGTAGATTGTGTGCGACATGTTTTTCAGCAACGTTTTTATCATTTAGAGATATTTGCGTATCAAATATGATACAGTATAGGCTTTATAGGGTATGAATGTGATCAGCATTAACTCTTTAACTGAAGTCAGAGTCACCTTCAGGACACTTGAAGAGTCAGCAGAAAGAAACCAAGCGAAAAGTCGACTTTGAAATTATAGGACATTAACATAGATGTAAAATATATGATCATAAGACAGATGAGGGCAGCTGGGACTGTGGCCGGCCTCGGTGTTCCCATCAAACTGAAAAGGTATTTTATGAGTTTATTTATATTTCATAAGACCTGTGTGGGGTTGAGCGCGAAAAGTGCGAGAATCAGAATATGAAAGATGCACAAAAAAAGATTGTTGCACTAAATTATGCACGACTACATTACAAAACGGTGGTCCAATTAAAATCTAATATGAAATATTATCCAGGGAAGGAGAACCTCTTCTAGCAGGAGAAGGTACATCCATGTGAAGAACAACAAAAGGCCAGTTTGATGCGGATTTAAGAGAATAAAGGCTTGATGACAAAGTTTATTCTTGCAATATTGGACAGCTGCGAAAGACAACATGCCAGAAAGCTTTGCTTCATTAAGGTCTTGATAAATCAAAGTGGTCCAATATGCTATTCTTTTGCTACAACACCTCCTAAACGCACGACACACACCATCTGTTTCCACACACCCGCAATTTTTGTGTGAAGTAACATATATTTCAGCATTCAAAAGCAACGATTCACTCGAACACTGTTCTGTAAAGCACTTCATAAACACATCAGATTACTACAGGACAAGCCCTAAGAGCTCTCTGGCTTTCTCATGATCACCGTGATCTCGACACAACA
>JARWKJ010000004.1:57694179-57744179 GCA_029959095.1 Rhinichthys osculus | reverse complement strand
ATAAACTCGTTAATTTTAGGTGCTGGCTTATATCTAAAAGAGGTCATGACAGACTTTTTTTTATTATTATTTTAATACAGTGTGTTCCTTATAATTCACTTAATGTTGAAAAAATTATGTTTGAACACTTTTATTTTCAACCCTCATTCTGACCGTCTCTGTCTGATATGATCCGTTTTTAGGTGCAGCTTGCAATGCTTTGACCCAGATAGGAAAACTATGTTGAATCAATGGAAGGAAAGAGCTTGAAAGCGAAAAGTCTTGTAGTTTTGGCTGTTACAATCTCTTTTAAGGCTTGTCAGTAAACGGCTCGTGTCATTGCATAGGAAATGGTATGAACAGCCCACTATTGCACGTAACTGTAAGTCGCCAATTACAGACAAAGCATTATGAATTTGTGTACTTATGATTTGATGATAAAATACAGTCGGCTTAATCTGTCAACAAAAGTTTCTTTGCGAACTCTCCATTAATCTGTGCCTCGTTTACAAAACAATCTGACATTCAAATGCTCCAAACAAACACATAATCCTCCGACACGATGCGGCATTAAAAACAACCCTCCACTCGTTTCTAAAGGCTGTACAGACAAAAATACAGTATACGGTTTAAACTGAGCATGCATCTGGATACTGTATCCAGTGTAGACAGCATCCAGTGTAGACAGCATCCAGTGTAGACAACGTCCAGTGTAGACAGCGTCCAGTGTAGACAGCAGTGTAGACAGCATCCAGTGTAGACAGCAGTGTAGACAGCATCCAGTGTAGACAGCGTCCAGTGTAGACAGCGTCCAGTGTAGACAGCGTCCAGTGTAGATAGCGTCCAGTGTAGACAGCGTCCAGTGTAGATAGCGTCCAGTGTAGACAGCATCCAGTGTAGACAGCGTCCAGTGTAGACAGCATCCAGTGTAGACAACATCCAGTGTAGACAGCATAGAGTGTAGACAGCATCCAGTGTAGACAACATCCAGTATAGACAGCATCCAGTGTAGACAGCATCCAGTGTAGACAACATCCAGTGTAAACAGCATCCAGTGTAGACAACATCCAGTATAGACAGCATCCAGTGTAGACAGCATCCAGTGTAGACAGCATAGAGTGTAGACAGCATCCAGTGTAGACAACATCCAGTATAGACAGCATCCAGTGTAGACAGCATCCAGTGTAGACAGCATAGAGTGTAGACAGCATCCAGTGTAGACAGCGTCCAGTGTAGATAGCGTCCAGTGTAGACAGCATCCAGTGAAGACAGCGTCCAGTGTAAACAGCATCCAGTGTAGACAACATCCAGTGTAGACAGCATCCAGTATAGACAACATCCAGTGTAGACAACGTCCAGTGTAGACAGCATCCAGTGTAGACAGCGTCCAGTGTAGACAGCATCCAGTGTAGACAACATCCAGTGTAGACAACGTCCAGTGTAGACAGCATCCAGTTTAGACAGCGTCCAGTGTAGACAGCGTCCAGTGTAGACAGCAGTGTAGACAGCATCCAGTGTAGACAGCAGTGTAGACAGCATCCAGTGTAGACAGCATCCAGTGTAGACAGCGTCCAGTATAGACAGCATCCAGTGTAGACAACATCCAGTGTAGACAACGTCCAGTGTAGACAGCATCCAGTGTAGACAGCGTCCAGTGTAGACAGCGTCCAGTGTAGACAGCATCCAGTGTAGACAGCGTCCAGTATAGAGAGCATCCAGTGTAGACAACATCCAGTGAAGACAACGTCCAGTGTAGACAACGTCCAGTGTAGACAGCGTCCATTGTAGACAGCTTCCAGTGTAGACAGCGTCCATTGTAGACAGCATCCAGTGTAGACAGCATCCAGTGTAGACAGCATCCAGTGTAGACAGCATCCATCTGTATACTGTATCCAGTGTAGACAGCATCCAGTGTAGACAGCATCCAGTGTAGACAACATCCAGTGTAGACAGCATCCATCTGTATACTGTATCCAGTTTAGACAGCATCCAGTGTAGACAGCATCCATCTGTATACTGTATCCAGTGTTGACAGCATCCAGTGTAGAAAGCATCCAGTGTAGACAGCATCCAGTGTAGACAGCATCCATCTGTATACTGTATCCAGTGTAGACAGCATCCAGTGTAGAAAGCATCCAGTGTAGACAGCATCCAGTGTGGACAGCAGTGTAGACAGCATCCAGTGTAGACAGCATCCAGTGTGGACAGCATCCATTGTAGACAGCAGTGTAGACAGCATCCAGTGTAGACAGCATCCAGTGTAGACAGCATCCAGTGTAGACAGCAGTGTAGACAGCATCCAGTGTAG
Source organism: Rhinichthys osculus (assembly GCA_029959095.1). Lineage (NCBI taxonomy): Eukaryota > Metazoa > Chordata > Actinopteri > Cypriniformes > Leuciscidae > Rhinichthys > Rhinichthys osculus. The sequence goes on along the minus strand of JARWKJ010000004.1, from coordinate 57,741,892 downwards.
ACAGTATCCAGTGTAGACAGCATCCAGTGTAGACAGCATCCAGTGTAGACAGCAGTGTAGACAGCATCCAGTGTAGACAGCATCCAGTGTAGACAGCAGTGTAGACAGCATCCAGTATAGACAACATCCAGTGTAGAAAGCAGTGTAGACAGCATCCAGTGTAGACAGCAGTGTAGACAGCATCCAGTGTAGACAGCGTCCAGTGTAGACAGCATCCAGTGTAGACAGCATCCAGTGTAGACAGCATCCAGTGTAGACAGCATCCAGTGTAGACAGCAGTGTAGACAGCATCCACTATAGACAGCATCCAGTGTAGACAGCAGTGTAGACAGCATCCAGTGTAGACAGTATCCAGCGTAGACAGCATCCAGTTTAGACAGCATCCAGTGTAGACAGCATCCAGTGTAGACAGCATCCAGTGTAGACAGCATCCAGTGTAGACAGCAGTGTAGACAGCATCCAGTGTAGACAGCATCCAGTGTAGACAGCATCCAGTGTAGACAGTATCCAGTGTAGACAGCATCCAGTGTATACAGCATCCAGTGTAGACAGCATCCAGTGTAGACAGCATCCAGTATAGACAGCATCCAGTGTAGACAGCAGTGTAGACAGCGTCCAGTATAGACAGCATCCAGTGTAGACAGCAGTGTAGACAGCATCCAGTGTAGACAGTATCCAGTGTAGACAGCATCCAGTGTAGACAGCATCCAGTGTAGACAGCATCCAGTGTAGACAGCAGTGTAGACAGCATCCAGTGTAGACTGCATCCAGTGTAGACAGCATCCAGTGTAGACAGCATCCAGTGTAGACAGTATCCAGTGTAGACAGCATCCAGTGTAGACATCATCCAGTGTAGACAGCAGTGTAGACAGCATCCAGTGTAGACCGCATCCAGTGTAGACAGTAGTGTAGACAGCATCCAGTATAGACAGCATCCAGTGTAGACAGCAGTGTAGACAGCATCCGGTGTAGACAGTATCCAGTGTAGACAGCAGTGTAGACAGCATCCAGTGTAGACAGGATCCAGTGTAGACAGCATTGTAGACAGCATCCAGTGTAGACAGCATCCAGTGTAGACAGCAGTGTAGACAGCATCCAGTGTAGACAGCATCCAGTGTAGACAGCAGTGTAGACAGCATCCAGTATAAACAGCATCCAGTGTATACAGCATCCAGTGTAGACAGCATCCAGTGTAGACAGCATCCAGTATAGACAGCATCCAGTGTAGACAGCATCCAGTGTAGACAGCATCCAGTGTAGACAGCATCCAGTGTAGACAGCATCCAGTGTAGACAGCAGCCAGTGTAGACAGCATCCAGTATAGACAGCATCCAGTGTAGACAGCATCCAGTGTAGACAGCAGTGTAGAGGCATCCAGTGTAGACAGTATCTAGTGTAGACAGCAGTGTAGACAGCATCCAGTGTAGACAGTATCCAGTGTAGACAGCATCCAGTGTAGACAGCATCCAGTGTAGACAGCGTCAGTCATTATAATGGCTTTTATTTTTTTTGTCTGGTTTACTATCTTTGTGGGGACTCTCCATAGATGTAATGGTTTTTATACTGTACAAACTCTATATTCTATCCCACTGCCCCTATCCCTAAACCTACCCATCACAGGAAACATTCTGAATTTTTATAGAGTCCCCATGAGTCTGTGTGCATTCAGGTTTAAGTCCCCACCGGGATAGAAAAACATGTACACACTCGACAGTATCCAGTGTAGACAGCAGTGTAGACAGCATCCAGTGTAGACAGCATCCAGTGTAGACAGCATCCAGTATAGACAGCATCCAGTGTAGACAGCATCCAGTGTAGACAGCAGCCAGTGTAGACAGCATCCAGTATAGACAGCATCCAGTGTAGACAGCATCCAGTGTAGACAGCAGTGTAGAGACATCCAGTGTAGACAGTATCTAGTGTAGACAGCAGTGTAGACAGCATCCAGTGTAGACAGTATCCAGTGTAGACAGCATCCAGTGTAGACAGCATCCAGTGTAGACAGCGTCAGTCATTATAATGGCTTTTATTTTTTTTGTCTGGTTTACTATCTTTGTGGGGACTCTCCATAGATGTAATGGTTTTTATACTGTACAAACTCTATATTCTATCCCACTGCCCCTATCCCTAAACCTACCTATCACAGGAAACATTCTGAATTTTTATATTTTCAAAAAAAATGATTCTGTATGATTTATAATCGTGTTTACCCATGAGGACCTCAATTTAGAGTCCCCATGAGTCTGTGTGCATTCAGGTTTAAGTCCCCACCGGGATGGAAAAACATGTACACACTCGCACACACACACACACACACACACACACACAACACACACACACGCACACACACACACACACAAAAACACACACACAAAAACACACACACACACACACACACACACACACACACACACACACACACACACACACGCACACACGCACGCATGCACGCGCACACACACACACAGAGATAACATCTCGAGTGTGTGTGAACAGAGTTGACATCTCGAGTGTGTGTGAACAGAGATGACATCTCGAGTGTGTGTGAACAGAGATGACATCTCGAGTTTGTGTGAACAGTGATGACATCTCGAGTGTGTGTGAACAGAGATGACATCTCGAGTGTGTGTGAACTGAGATGACATCTCGAGTGTGTGTGAAGTGATGACATCTCGAGTGTGTGTGAACAGAGATGACATCTCGAGTGTGTGTGAACAGAGATGACATCTCGAGTGTGTGTGAACAGTGATGACATCTCGAGTGTGTGTGAACAGAGATGACATCTCGAGTGTGTGTGAACAGAGATGACATCTCGAGTGTGTGTGAACAGAGATGACATCTCGAGTGTGTGTGAACAGAGATGACATCTTGAGTGTGTGTGAACAGAGATAACATCTCGAGTGTGTGTGAACAGAGATGACATCTCGAGTGTGTGAACAGAGATGACATCTTGAGTGTGTGTGAACAGAGATGACATCTCGAGTGTGTGTGAACAGAGATAACATCTCGAGTGTGTGTGAACAGAGATAACATCTAGAGTGTGTGTGAACAGAGATAACATCTAGAGTGTGTGTGAACAGAGATGACATCTCGAGTGTGTGTGAACAGAGATAACATCTAGAGTGTGTGTGAACAGAGATGACATCTCGAGTGTGTGTGAACAGAGATGACATCTCGAGTGTGTGTGAACAGAGATGACATCTCGAGTGTGTGTGAACAGAGATGACATCTCGAGTGTGTGTGAACAGAGATGACATCTCGAGTGTGTGTGAAGTGATGACATCTCGAGTGTGTGTGAACAGAGATGACATCTCGAGTGTGTGTGAACAGAGATGACATCTCAAGTGTGTGTGAACAGTGATGACATCTCGAGTGTGTGTGAACAGAGTTGACATCTCGAGTGTGTGTGAACAGAGATGACATCTCGAGTGTGTGTGAACAGAGATGACATCTCGAGTGTGTGTGAACAGAGATGACATCTCGAGTGTGTTTGAACAGAGATGACATCTCGAGTGTGTGTGAACAGAGATGACATCTCGAGTGTGTGTGAACAGTGATGACATCTCGAGTGTGTGTGAACAGAGATGACATCTCGAGTGTGTGTGAACAGAGATGACATCTCGAGTGTGTGTGAACAGAGATGACATCTCGAGTGTGTGTGAACAGAGATGACATCTCGAGTGTGTGTGAACAGAGATGACATCTCGAGTGTGTGTGAACAGAGATGACATCTCGAGTGTGCGTGAACAGAGATGACATCTCGAGTGTGCGTGAACAGAGATGACATCTCGAGTGTGTGTGAAGTGATGACATCTCGAGTGTGTGTGAACAGAGATGACATCTCGAGTGTGTGTGAACAGAGATGACATCTCGGGTGTGTGTGAACAGAGATGACATCTCGAGTGTGTGTGAACAGTGATGAAATCTCGAGTGTGTGTGAACAGAGATGATATCTCGAGTGTGTGTGAACAGAGATGACATCTCGAGTGTGTGTGAACAGTGATGACATCTCGAGTGTATGTGAACAGAGATGACATCTCGAGTGTGTGTGAAGTAATGACATCTCGAGTGTGTGTGAACAGTGATGACATCTCGAGTGTGTGTGAACAGTGATGACATCTCGAGTGTGTGTGAACAGTGATGACATCTCGAGTGTGTGTGAACAGAGATGACATCTCGAGTGTGTGTGAACAGTGATGACATCTCGAGTGTGTGTGAACAGTGATGACATCTCGAGTGTGTGTGAACAGAGATGACATCTCGAGTGTGTGTGAACAGTGATGACATCTCGAGTGTGTGTGAACAGTGATGACATCTCGAGTGTGTGTGAACAGAGATGACATCTCGAGTGTGTGTGAACAGAGATGACATCTCAAGTGTGTGTGAACAGTGATGACATTTCGAGTGTGTTTGAACAGAGATGACATCTCGAGTGTGTGTGAACAGAGATGACATCTCGAGTGTGTGTGAACAATGATGACATCTCGAGTGTGTGTGAACAGTGATGACATCTCGAGTGTGTGTGAACAGTGATGACATCTCGAGTGTGTGTGAACAGAGATGACATATCGAGTGTGTGTGAACAGAGATGACATCTCGAGAGTGTGTGAACAGAGATGACATCTCGAGTGTGTGTGAACAGTGATGACATCTCGAGTGTGTGTGAACAGAGATGACATCTCGAGTGTGTGTGAACAGAGATGACATCTCGAGTGTGTGTGAACAGAGATGACATCTCGAGTGTGTGTGAACAGTGATGACATCTCGAGTGTGTGTGAACAGAGATGACATCTCGAGTGTGTGTGAACAGAGATGACATCTCGAGTGTGTGTGAACAGTGATGACATCTCGAGTGTGTGTGAACAGAGATGACATCTCGAGTGTGTGTGAACAGAGATGACATCTCGAGTGTGTGTGAACAGAGATGACATCTCGAGTGTGTGTGAACAGAGATGACATCTCGAGTGTGTGTGAACAGTGATGACATCTCGAGTGTGTGTGAACAGAGATGACATCTCGAGTGTGTGTGAACAGAGATGACATCTCGAGTGTGTGTGAACAGAGATGACATCTCGAGTGTGTGAACAGAGATGACATCTCGAGAGTGTGTGAACAGAGATGACATCTCGAGTGTGTGTGAACAGACATGACATCTCGAGTGTGTGTGAACAGAGATGACATCTCGAGTGTGTGTGAACAGTGATGACATCTCGAGTGTGTGTGAACAGAGATGACATCTCGAGTGTGTGTGAACAGTGATGACATCTCGAGTGTGTGTGAACAGTGATGACATCTCGAGTGTGTGTGAACAGAGATGACATCTCGAGTGTGTGTGAACAGAGATGACATCTCGAGTGTGTGTGAACAGAGATGACATCTCGAGTGTGTGAACAGAGATGACATCTCGAGTGTGTTTGAACAGAGATGACATCTCGAGTGTGTGTGAACAGAGATGACATCTCGAGTGTGTGTGAACAGAGATGACATCTCGAGTGTGTGTGAACAGAGATGACATCTCGAGTGTGTGTGAACAGTGATGACATCTCGAGTGTGTGTGAACAGTGATGACATCTCGAGTGTGTGTGAACAGAGATGACATCTCGAGTGTGTGTGAACAGAGATGACATCTCGAGTGTGTGTGAACAGAGATGACATCTCGAGTGTGTGAACAGAGATGACATCTCGAGTGTGTGTGAACAGAGATGACATCTCAAGTGTGTGTGAACAGAGATGACATCTCGAGTGTGTGTGAACAGAGATGACATCTCGAGTGTGTGTGAACAGAGATGACATCTCGAGTGTGTGAACAGAGATGACATCTCGAGTGTGTGTGAACAGAGATGACATCTCGAGTGTGTGTGAACAGAGATGACATCTCGAGTGTGTGAACAGAGTTGACATCTCGAGTGTGTGTGAACAGAGATGACATCTCGAGTGTGTGTGAACAGAGATGACATCTCGAGTGTGTGTGAACAGAGATGACATCTCGAGTGTGTGTGAACAGAGATGACATCTCGAGTGTGTGTGAACAGTGATGACATCTCGAGTGTGTGTGAACAGAGATGACATCTCGAGTGTGTTTGAACAGAGATGACATCTCGAGTGTGTGTGAACAGAGATGACATCTCGAGTGTGTGTGAACAGAGATGACATCTCGAGTGTGTGTGAACAGAGATGACATCTCGAGTGTGTGTGAACAGTGATGACATCTCGAGTGTGTGTGAACAGAGATGACATCTCGAGTGTGTGTGAACAGAGATGACATCTCGAGTGTGTGTGAACAGAGATGACATCTCGAGTGTGTGTGAACAGAGATGACATCTCGAGTGTGTGTGAACAGAGATGACATCTCGAGTGTGTGTGAACAGAGATGACATCTCGAGTGTGTGAACAGAGATGACATCTCGAGTGTGTGTGAACAGAGATGACATCTCGAGTGTGTGTGAACAGAGATGACATCTCGAGTGTGTGAACAGAGTTGACATCTCGAGTGTGTGTGAACAGAGATGACATCTCGAGTGTGTGTGAACAGTGATGACATCTCGAGTGTGTGTGAACAGTGATGACATCTCGAGTGTGTGTGAACAGAGATGACATCTCGAGTGTGTGTGAACAGTGATGACATCTCGAGTGTGTGTGAACAGAGATGACATCTCGAGTGTGTGTGAACAGTGATGACATCTCGAGTGTGTGTGAACAGAGATGACATCTCGAGTGTGTGTGAACAGAGATGACATCTCGAGTGTGTGGGAACAGAGATGACATCTCGAGTGTGTGTGAACAGTGATGACATCTCGAGTGTGTGTGAACAGTGATGACATCTCGAGTGTGTGTGAACAGAGATGACATCTCGAGTGTGTGTGAACAGAGATAACATCTAGAGTGTGTGTGAACAGAGATGACATCTCGAGTGTGTGGGAACAGAGATGACATCTCGAGTGTGTGTGAACAGTGATGACATCTCGAGTGTGTGTGAACAGAGATGACATCTCGAGTGTGTGTGAACAGAGATAACATCTAGAGTGTGTGTGAACAGAGATGACATCTCGAGTGTGTGTGAACAGTGATGACATCTCGAGTGTGTGTGAACAGAGATGACATCTCGAGTGTGTGTGAACAGTGATGACATCTCGAGTGTGTGTGAACAGTGATGACATATCGAGTGTGTGTGAACAGAGATGACATCTCGAGTGTGTGTGAACAGAGATGACATCTCGAGTGTGTGCGAACAGAGATGACATCTCGAGTGTGTGCGAACAGAGATGACATCTCGAGTGTGTGCGAACAGAGATGACATCTCGAGTGTGTGTGAACAGAGATGACATCTCGAGTGTGTGTGAACAGAGATGACATCTCGAGTGTGTGTGAACAGAGATCGCAGGCTGATGACGGTGCTGATGTGATTTGTAGATCGATTGAGCCTCTAATACGTCTTGTAATGACTTTATGGTGTTAAATAAAAATGTGCAAATAAAGATGTTAATCCAAATGTATGCGTTTGTACTTTGGATACTCATGCCTACGTATAATAATCAGATCATATTGGAGGATATGATCATATTAAAAGAAACTAAACCAAAAACCTTTACCTTTCCAGAATAAATATAATCGACCTCTTTGGCCTTTGCTATGACTATAGTTTCTGAAATGCAATGAATCATGCGTTAAAATATTTGCCAAACAAATAAAATTTAAACTTTGATTAGATCTTTAATTTGATAGATCACAGAGAAATATTGCAAAGAAAAATGTACGATAAAAGTTTGTTTTGATCTTATCAAATGATGATTTTTTTTATTATCATCATATTATCATCATATTTATTCTGATGATATAAATATCCCCCCTCCCCCTCCCCCAATACCAGTGGAAATCAATTCCAGAGAGTTTTTAATAAAGTATATGCAGGATTGTCATATGAATGAAAAAGAGCAGAATCTGTTAGTGACATTTCTCCTGACATTGACAAATGCTTTCCTTGTTTAAAGCAACGCTGTGTATTTAATACATCCGGTGGCATGTTGTGAATTACCACTGAATCCGTTCCCCGTCTCTCAGTTATATTGTGTTTACAGTATTACACTGACAATATAAGTCCATGGGGCAAATATTACAGACCTTTCCAAAGCTTGTGTTTTTGTTGAAAAACCTCTTGATTCACTAAATGTTGGTCTTTCTGGCTTGCGTTATTCACCAGCTTTAAACGCTCATGATATGATTGAAAGATTACATGTAGCTTTTCATGGACAAGATTATAAGTGATTCTGTCACACTCACACTATGTAAATGTCTAGTGGTATTCATTTATTAACAGTGTGCATATATAAAAATGTGTGTGTGTTCAGAAAATGTCTGAACACACACACAAGAGGACAAATGCATGTTACATTTAAGATTTGTTACTTATTCCAAAATATTACAAACTGCACAGTTTGTCTTCATTAACAAATGCACTTTAAGAAACAAATATTACTTAGCTGTACTTTGTGCAATATACTTTAAACATTACATCGTTTTACACAAGACAGTATTTTAAAAAGTTGTATTGTGAAAATAGATAAACGCATGATGCTAATATACTTTTAATATATTTTTGTTAGTATACTAGCAATTTACTATTGAAAAAATTAATACATTTCAAATACAATAAAGTAGACTTTTTTCAGGGTTAGTACATTTAAAATATATGAACTTTAAATGTGATATTGAAAAACACACTAGGGATATTTTAGGATAATTGTGGCTTTTTGTCAACTTGTGTCAAAGCCAGAATATTCCCCTAACTTTTCCATCAAGTCATCAAGTGCTTCGTCCCGTTTATTACATCATATTGCAACATTACAGCGAATACATCTGCAACTTATTAACACTTCACTCATAAAACCCTGGTGTATGGCGCATTAATAACACATTACATCTGAGCTGGCGTGTGACCAAGCGGAGGAGGGTTTGTGCTTCGTCGTCTTCGTCGTCTTCATCGCCTCGTTAGGCCACAGCATTATTAAAGAGATTTGCAGCCTGCGTTTTAAATAGTGAAGGCTCATTTTTACAATATTGAATGATGTATCAGGAGACCGGAGAAGCCATTACTCCACGCGAGCCCAGAGGAATCGCCCAGATGCTCCTCAGACGTGTTTTTATATCGAGAAAACCAACATTGAGTCTAATGACTTTATTCTGATAAGACTAGAGATAGACATCACTTATGAATCACTCAAACCTACAGGAGTTTCCACTATTCACGTCACATGATGCATTGGCTACGAAAGAGCGCTTCTCTTTATCGTGATTGTTTCAGATATACTGTTCAAGTTCACCAACATGCACACTTCACATGGACAAAAGAGTTGAAGAAACGGCGGATTGTGTAGAAATCATGTGCAAAACGAAGGGCGACATTGACACAGACCTCTGAATGAACATGAATAGAGTTGCTGTTCTGAAAGCTTTCTTTAAAGGCTCGAAGGATAAAACGCTGCTCTCCCTTCAGTGGAGAAAGGAGGATTTGAGCCTTGCAAAATTACATTTATTTCAACAAAGAAGGACGCTTTCTAGACCTTTTGCCAGGATTTCTCCTACTAATCAAGTGATACAAAAGTTAGCAAAAACATCCTTGTAGAACTGCACAAACATAGTGCAAAACTTCAGGCTTATCTCATGAAAATGTGTCCCTACGCATTGTGTTTATCGTGCAATTTATACGCGGAAATTAGTTTTTACGTGCATTTGTTTCTCGTGCATTTGATACGCACTTTATTGCGTGTAATACACATGCGCACAATTTGGGTTTCTAGACGTCTCTTGAATTTTGATGTGGTCACCCCTTGTGGAAAACGTGCACTTTAGCATGCTAATTATAGAAATGATATACTTAACCAAACCCTAACCGTAACTCTATAGTAAGTACATGTAGTTAATAATATTATGTCACCTTAAAATAAAGTGTAACTTTAAAACACGACAAAATAGTATAAAACGAATAACTTATAATGTACATTAAAAATGTTTAATTTGACATTATGACAAAGTGCACTTTTTATGAAACAGTCATTCTTCAAGTCTCTTCAAGTCCTTTATTTCATTAATATTATATATTTTTAGCAAGTGCAGCTTTTTAATAACAGTACTTGTAAGATTTGAAGCACTTCACATTCAATAAAATGAAGTGCACCTCTTTTCTTTTTCTTCTCTTGTCCTCTGCATTGCGGCGGAACAAACCATGGCTCATATTTTCTTTGTTCATGTTTTTTTAAAGTTGTGTTCATATTGACATCATCACCAAAATATGTTACGGTAAGTTTGATTGAGGTCGAATACGGAAAGTGTTTTTGGTAACACTTTACTTGAAGGGGTGTGCATAAGACTGACATGACACCTTCATAATCATGACATGACACATGAATATGAAGGAGGGTTTATGCATGTTTATGTCAACTGTCATTAAGTGTCATTCGCTCAATTATGACATTTGTAATGCAAATATGACATTGTTTGAGATGTCTTTGTTATGACACCTTGACATAAACCAATACATCATAACCTGTCAGTGTCTTTGTCATGACAACTTGACATTACTAAGACAACACAACCTATCATAAACATGACACAGCAGATTAATTATCAAACTTAAGAAAGCACTTAGCTTTATGGGTTAACATTACATTAAACTGTCATGTGGTTGGTTTTGACATTGGCTGTCATAAGGCCATTATAACATTTTATTGAGAAATTCAATTAGTGCCACTGTAGTTGAGGTCAAGAAAAATATTCATGACACAGTTATAATGCCTCATGACAGCCAATGTCAAAACCAACCACATGACAGTTTAATGTAATGTTAACTCATAAAGCTAAGTGGTTTCTTAAGTTTGATCATTAATCTGCTATGTCATGTTTATGACATATTTATGACAGGTTATGATGTATAGGTTTATGTCAAGTTGTCATACCAAAGACATCTCAAACAATGTCACATCTGCATTAAAAATGTCATAATTGAGCGAATAGTTGTCATAAACATGCATAAACCCTCCTTAATATTCATGTGTCATGTCATGGTTATGAAGGTGTCATGTCAGTCTTATGCACACCCCTTCAAGTAAAGTGTTACCATGTTTTCTTTTCCATTTTTAAAGTTGATATACCAACTTTGCAGAATTTTAATTAAAATGTTGTATTCTTATTCTTCTTATTTAAAAAAAAAAATATTATTATATATTTTCTTTTAACTTTGCATGATGATACGGTTAGATGAGTTGTGTTTTATCATTCCCTGTATTGCCCTACCGCTTGTGTCTCACGCTGACCAACAAACCATGAAAGGCTGATTAATTAAACTCCATTAAACTCAGTAATAGATGCAGATAATGTATCTCTAGGTCTTGACAGTGGGAAGCGAAGCTCCATTGACAAGCCCCAACCTCTCCGCTAATTTGACTAATTCCTCCTCATTTATTAAACGCAGCCGTGAGGCTTGGGATGTCTCCAGTAAAGGCTGGGGTTAGAGAGCTGGTCTCCATTAAAGCGTTCTCCACATCCACTGATCCTCAGTGTGATCTCTGCGCTCGGCCTCTCGCTGGCGTCACGCTCGTAATCGACAGCCGGATAATGAGAGAGTTTGGCCTGTGGGAGAGCGCTCAATGTTTTACGCTGATTTGTGATTTATCTGATGAGTTTTGCCTCGTGTCGTTCAGCAACTCTGGAAATCAGTGACGGCACAGCTCGCTTTAGTGATATATTGTGGATTCAAGTTTCACTTCTCATCAAATTGAGGACTGCTCTGAGTTTGAGTCGCTTTAACATGCATTTGCACCTCACACACTTGTAGTGAGAAGCTTTAAGGCTTCCTGCGTTTTCCAATCAAAATAAAAGTTCAGTGGTTTAACGTTTAAAAAAAAGAAAGAAATTCAGACAGCTTAAGACAATTATTTGTATTGTAATTTTACAGTTGTAATTTAAATTAAAATAATTATTATATAATTTTTCTTGAATAGTATTTTTTGTAAAGTGAAAAATGTAATATATATAATATATTCTTTACATTTTTAAATGTTATTTTATTTAATATTATTATTACTATATTTTTATAAATATGAATTATTAATGTTTATAAAATAAACTATTTTTATGTTAATAATTATATTAATATTATTACTGTTATAAAAGAATAAAATAAATAAATATATATATATATATATATATATATATATATATATATATATATATATATATATATATATATATTATATAAATATATATAAAATATTTATTTTTGTAAACATTAATAATGTAAAATAATAATGTAATACATTATTATTATTATTATTTATAGCCAAATTGATATATAATGACAAAATTTTAAATCACAATCAGATTTTTTATCAGAAAGAGAGAAAACCTGTATTTTTTACATTGCATTTTTAAATCCCAATCACTTTTGTTCATTTTTAAATCAGAGAGAGCGCGATTAATTGCGGCTGTAGATATGACAGCTAAGAGAACAAGTGAATCACAGATTAAATGTTCATTATATGACTTGTAATGTGGTCGTTTGGAGTTTGATGCATGTTGCTATTTGTGTGTTTTTGTATTCATAGATGCGCCTCAAGCACATGTATCGCTGTACACACACGCGTGAAGCTGCACACACACCATAAATGCAGAGGAACAAACGGTGGCAGATGGTCGTCCACGAGCCCCTCATACACTCGACTCAGCATCCGTCGACTTCTCTCACATGAAGAACCAAAGCCAGTGTGATCGCAGACTCACTTCTGTCTTCAGTCCAGCTGACCTCTCGCATCGATTCTGGACAGATGTTGAACACTTGGATGAAGTCCACGCATTATCCGCTTGACTTTAATCCTCATATTGACTCCACAATCTGATGGGGGAAAAAAAAAATCCAATAATGTGTAACGGCAGATGTATCAAAGCAAACGCATGTTCACCCAAAAAAGAAACTCAGCTCACACGTACAACAACTTAAATATAAGCATGGTTGCAAGTTAAACATTCTAATATATTGAGTGGGGATTTAGTTCAGAATTGTGAGAAATAAAGTCAGAATTACTGGGGTGTTTTGATAGATTGTGTTTGAAAAAGGAAATCAAGATACTTCCACTTTAGATTTGTGTGTGTTACATAGAGAAGTGTGTGTTGTGGTTTGCAAAAAGTGTTTTGTGAAATTAAAAACCGAGTTGAAGGCCCAGAATTAGTGTGTAGTTTTGCAGATTTGGTGTCAGGTTTCAGAAATTGTGTGACAAGTAAGGATTTTGTGAGTAAACAGTTGATAAACCTGAAACTGATGCAGTAAAGTGACTTTACTCGGCTCTGTGAGGGACTTTACTCGGCTCTGTGAGTGACTTCACTCGGCTCTGTGAGTGACTTTACTCGGCTCTGTGAGTGACTTTACTCGGCTCTGTGAGTGACTTTACTCGGCTCTGTGTGAGTGACTTTACTCGGCTCTGTGAGTGACTTTACTCGGCTCTGTGAGTGACTTCACTCGGCTCTGTGAGTGACTTTACTCGGCTCTGGGAGTGACTTTACTCGGCTCTGTGAGTGACTTTACTCGGCTCTGTGAGGGACTTTACTCGGCTCTGTGAGTGACTTTACTCGGCTCTGTGAGTGACTTTACTCGGCTCTGTGAGTGACTTCACTCGGCTCTGTGAGTGACTTTACTCGGCTCTGTGAGTGACTTTACTCGGCTCTGTGAGTGACTTTACTCGGCTCTGTGAGTGACTTTACTCGGCTCTGTGAGTGACTTCACTCGGCTCTGTGAGTGACTTCACTCGGCTCTGTGAGTGACTTCACTCGGCTCTGTGAGTGACTTTACTCGGCTCTGTGAGTGACTTTACTCGGCTCTGTGAGTGACTTTACTCGGCTCTGTGAGTGACTTTACTCGGCTCTGTGAGTGACTTTACTCGGCTCTGTGAGTGACTTCACTCGGCTCTGTGAGTGACTTCACTCGGCTCTGTGAGGGACTTTACTCGGCTCTGTGAGGGACTTTACTCGGCTCTGTGTGAGGGACTTTACTCGGCTCTGTGAGTGACTTTACTCGGCTCTGTGAGTGACTTTACTCGGCTCTGTGAGTGACTTTACTCGGCTCTGTGAGTGACTTTACTCGGCTCTGTGAATGACTTCACTCGGCTCTGTGAGTGACTTCACTCGGCTCTGTGAGTGACTTTACTCGGCTCTGTGAGGGACTTCACTCGGCTCTGTGAGTGACTTCACTCGGCTCTGTGTGAGTGACTTTACTCGGCTCTGTGTGAGGGACTTTACTCGACTCTGTGAGTGACTTCACTCGGCTCTGTGTGAGTGACTTTACTCGGCTCTGTGAGTGACTTCACTCGGCTCTGTGAGTGACTTTACTCGGCTCTGTGAGTGACTTCACTCGGCTCTGTGTGAGTGACTTCACTCGGCTCTGTGAGTGACTTACTCGGCTCTGTGAGTGACTTTACTCGGCTCTGTGAGTGACTTTACTCGGCTCTGTGAGGGACTTTACTCGGCTCTGTGAGTGACTTCACTCGGCTCTGTGTGAGTGACTTCACTCGGCTCTGTGAGTGACTTTACTAGGCTCTGTGAGTGACTTTACTCGGCTCTGTGAGTGACTTTACTCGGCTCTGTGAGTGACTTCACTCGGCTCTGTGTGAGTGACTTTACTCGGCTCTCTAAATGACTTCACTCGGCTCTGTGTGAGTGACTTTACTCGGCTCTGTGAGTGACTTCACTCGGCTCTGTGAGTGACTTTACTCGGCTCTGTGAGTGACTTTACTCGGCTCTGTGAGTGACTTTACTCGGCTCTGTGAGTGACTTTACTCGGCTCTGTGAGTGACTTTACTCGGCTCTGTGAGTGACTTTACTCGGCTCTGTGAGTGACTTCACTCGGCTCTGTGAGTGACTTTACTCGGCTCTGTGAGTGACTTTACTCGGCTCTGTGAGTGACTTTACTCGGCTCTGTGAGTGACTTTACTCGGCTCTGTGAGTGACTTTACTCGGCTCTGTGAGTGACTTTACTTGGCTCTGTGAGTGACTTTACTCGGCTCTGTGAATGACTTCACTCGGCTCTGTGAGTGACTTCACTATGCTCTGTGAGTGACTTTACTCGGCTCTGTGAGTGACTTCACTCGGCTCTGTGTGAGTGACTTTACTCGGCTCTGTGTGAGGGACTTTACTCGGCTCTGTGAGTGACTTCACTCGGCTCTGTGTGAGTGACTTTACTCGGCTCTGTGAGTGACTTCACTCGGCTCTGTGAGGGACTTTACTCGGCTCTGTGAGTGACTTTACTCGGCTCTGTGAGTGACTTCACTCGGCTCTGTGAGGGACTTCACTCGGCTCTGTGAGTGACTTTACTCGGCTCTGTGAGTGACTTTACTCGGCTCTGTGAGTGACTTCACTCGGCTCTGTGAGGGACTTCACTCGGCTCTGTGAGTGACTTCACTCGGCTCTGTGTGAGTGACTTTACTCGGCTCTGTGTGAGGGACTTTACTCGGCTCTGTGAGTGACTTCACTCGGCTCTGTGTGAGTGACTTTACTCGGCTCTGTGAGTGACTTCACTCGGCTCTGTGAGTGACTTTACTCGGCTCTGTGAGTGACTTTACTCGGCTCTGTGAGTGACTTTACTCGGCTCTGTGAGTGACTTCACTCGGCTCTGTGTGAGTGACTTCACTCGGCTCTGTGAGTGACTTTACTCGGCTCTGTGAATGATTTCACTCGGCTCTGTGAGGGACTTTACTCGGCTCTGTGAGTGACTTTACTCGGCTCTGTGAGTGACTTTACTAGGCTCTGTGAGTGACTTTACTCGGCTCTGTGAGTGACTTCACTCGGCTCTGTGAGTGACTTCACTCGGCTCTGTGAGTGACTTTACTCGGCTCTGTGTGAGGGACTTTACTCGGCTCTGTGAGTGACTTCACTCGGCTCTGTGAGGGACTTTACTCGGCTCTGTGAGTGACTTTACTCGGCTCTGTGAGTGACTTCACTCGGCTCTGTGAGTGACTTTACTCGGCTCTGTGAATGATTTCACTCGGCTCTGTGAGGGACTTTACTCGGCTCTCTGAGTGACTTTACTCGGCTCTGTGAGTGACTTTACTCGGCTCTGTGAGTTACTTTACTCGGCTCTGTGAGTGACTTCACTCGGCTCTGTGAGTGACTTCACTCGGCTCTGTGAGTGACTTTACTCGGCTCTGTGAATGATTTCACTCGGCTCTGTGAGGGACTTTACTCGGCTCTGTGTGAGGGACTTTACTCGGCTCTGTGAGTGACTTCACTTGGCTCTGTGAGTGACTTTACTCGGCTCTGTGTGAGGGACTTTACTCGGCTCTGTGTGAGTGACTTTACTCGGCTCTGTGAGTGATTTCACTCGGCTCTGTGAGTGACTTTACTCGGCTCTGTGTGAGGGACTTTACTCGGCTCTGTGAGTGACTTCACTCGGCTCTGTGAGTGACTTTACTCGGCTCTGTGAATGATTTCACTCGGCTCTGTGAGGGACTTTACTCGGCTCTGTGAGTGACTTTACTCGGCTCTGTGAGTGACTTTACTCGGCTCTGTGAGTGACTTTACTCGGCTCTCTGAGTGACTTCACTCGGCTCTGTGAGTGACTTTACTTGGCTCTGTGAGTGACTTTACTCGGCTCTGTGAATGACTTCACTCGGCTCTGTGATTGACTTCACTCGGCTCTGTGAGTGACTTTACTCGGCTCTGTGAGTGACTTCACTCGGCTCTGAGGGACTTCACTCGGCTCTGTGAGTGACTTCACTCGGCTCTGTGTGAGTGACTTTACTCGGCTCTGTGTGAGGGACTTTACTCGGCTCTGTGAGTGACTTCACTCGGCTCTGTGTGAGTGACTTCACTCGGCTCTGTGAGTGACTTCACTCGGCTCTGTGAGTGACTTACTCGGCTCTGTGAGTGACTTTACTCGGCTCTGTGAGGGACTTTACTCGGCTCTGTGAGTGACTTCACTCAGCTCTGTGTGAGTGACTTCACTCGGCTCTGTGAGTGACTTTACTAGGCTCTGTGAGTGACTTTACTCGGCTCTGTGAGTGACTTTACTCGGCTCTGTGAGTGACTTTACTCGGCTCTGTGAGTGACTTTACTCGGCTCTGTGAGTGACTTTACTCGGCTCTGTGAGTGACTTCACTCGGCTCTGTGAGTGACTTCACTCGGCTCTGTGAGTGACTTTACTCGGCTCTGTGAGTGACTTTACTCGGCTCTGTGAGTGACTTCACTCGGCTCTGTGAGTGACTTTACTCGGCTCTGTGAGTGACTTTACTCGGCTCTGTGAGGGACTTCACTCGGCTCTGTGAGTGACTTCACTCGGCTCTGTAAAAAACTTCACTCTGCTCTGTGAGTGACTTCACTCGGCTCTGTGAGTGACTTTACTCGGCTCTGTGAGGGACTTTACTCGGCTCTGTGAGTGACTTTACTCGGCTCTGTGAGTGACTTTACTCGGCTCTGTGAATGACTTTACTCGGCTCTGTGAGTGACTTTACTCGGCTCTGTGTGAGGGACTTTACTCGGCTCTGTGAGGGACTTTACTCGGCTCTGTGTGAGGGACTTTACTCGGCTCTGTGAGTGACTTTACTCGGCTCTGTGTGAGGGACTTTACTCGGCTCTGTGAGTGACTTTACTCGGCTCTGTGTGAGGGACTTTACTCGGCTCTGTGAGTGACTTTACTCGGCTCTGTGAGGGACTTTACTCGGCTCTGTGAGTGACTTTACTCGGCTCTGTGTGAGGGACTTTACTCGGCTCTGTGAGTGACTTTACTCGGCTCTGTGTGAGGGACTTTACTCGGCTCTGTGAGTGACTTTACTCGGCTCTGTGTGAGGGACTTTACTCGGCTCTGTGAGTGACTTTACTCGGCTCTGTGTGAGGGACTTTACTCGGCTCTGTGAGTGACTTTACTCGGCTCTGTGTGAGTGACTTTACTCGGCTCTGTGAGTGACTTTACTCGGCTCTGTGAGGGACTTTACTCGGCTCTGTGAGTGACTTTACTCGGCTCTGTGAGGGACTTTACTCGGCTCTGTGAGTGACTTTACTCGGCTCTGTGTGAGTGACTTTACTCGGCTCTGTGAGTGACTTTACTCGGCTCTGTGAGTGACTTTTCTCGGCTCTGTGAGTGACTTTACTCGGCTCTGTGTGAGGGACTTTACTCGGCTCTGTGTGAGGGACTTTACTCGGCTCTGTGAGTGACTTTACTCGGCTCTGTGTGAGTGACTTTACTCGGCTCTGTGAGTGACTTTACTCGGCTCTGTGAGGGACTTTACTCGGCTCTGTGTGAGGGACTTCACTCGGCTCTGTGAGTGACTTTACTCGGCTCTGTGAGGGACTTTACTCGGCTCTGTGAGTGACTTTACTCGGCTCTGTGAGGGACTTCACTCGGCTCTGTGAGTGACTTTACTCGGCTCTGTGAGTGACTTTACTCGGCTCTGTGAGTGACTTTACTCGGCTCTGTGAGTGACTTTACTCGGCTCTGTGAGGGACTTTACTCGGCTCTGTGAGTGACTTTACTCGGCTCTGTGAGGGACTTTACTCGGCTCTGTGAGTGACTTTACTCGGCTCTGTGTGAGTGACTTTACTCGGCTCTGTGAGTGACTTTACTCGGCTCTGTGAGTGACTTTACTCGGCTCTGTGAGGGACTTTACTCGGCTCTGTGAGTGACTTTACTCGGCTCTGTGAGGGACTTTACTCGGCTCTGTGTGAGGGACTTTACTCGGCTCTGTGAGTGACTTTACTCGGCTCTGTGTGAGTGACTTTACTCGGCTCTGTGAGTGACTTTACTCGGCTCTGTGAGTGACTTTACTCGGCTCTGTGAGTGACTTTACTCGGCTCTGTGTGAGTGACTTCACTCGGCTCTGTGAGTGACTTTACTCGGCTCTGTGAGGGACTTCACTCGGCTCTGTGAGTGACTTTACTCGGCTCTGTGAGGGACTTCACTCGGCTCTGTGAGTGACTTTACTCTGCTCTGTGAGTGACTTTACTCGGCTCTGTGAGTGACTTTACTCGGCTCTGTGAGTGACTTTACTCGGCTCTGTGTGAGTGACTTCACTCGGCTCTGTGAGTGACTTTACTCGGCTCTGTGAGGGACTTCACTCGGCTCTGTGAGTGACTTTACTCGGCTCTGTGAGTGACTTTACTCGGCTCTGTGAGTGACTTTACTCGGCTCTGTGAGGGACTTCACTCGGCTCTGTGAGTGACTTCACTCGGCTCTGTGAGTGATTTCACTCGGCTCTGTGAGTGACAGCAGAGGGCTGTGCCGGCTGAGGAGTGTGAGAATGAAACACTCCTGCAGGTCATATTGGTTGTGTTTGAACTCTTGGCTTTCCTCCAGTTTTCTTCTGTTAAAAACGTCTCTATTATCAGAACAGTCTGTGTGTGTGTGTGTGTGTGTATGTCAGGAGCTCGAACAAGAAAAACACTTCAAGTCTGTGTGTGTGTGTGTGTGTGTTTGTGTGTGTAGCTCAAACAGGAGAAACACTTCAAACTCGTCACTGAGAGAGACATCAGGAGAGAAACTGCTGGCTGAGGGAGTGTGTCAGTGTGAGTGTGTGTGTATGTGTGTGTGTGATGGGTAGGTTTAGGGGCCGGGTTAGTGTGTGTGTGTGTGTGTGATGGGTAGGTTTAGGGGCCAGGTTAGTGTGTGTGTATGTGTGTGTGTAGGTTTAGGGGCCGGGTTAGTGTGGTTAGTGTGTGTGTATGTGTGTGTGTGATGGGTAGGTTTAGGGGCCGGGTTAGTGTGTGTCAGTGTGTGTGTGTAATGGGTAGGTTTAGGGGCCGGGTTAGTGTGTGTGTGTGTGTGTTTGTGTGTGTGTGTGTGTAATGCGTAGGTTTAGGGGCCGGGTTAGTGTGTGTGTGTGTGTGCAATGGGTAGGTTTAGGGGCCGGGTTAGTGTATGTGTGTGTAATGGGTAGGTTAAGGGGCCGTGTTACGTCTATGGCGAGTCCCCATAAAGACATAAGTAAACTTGTGCGTGTGTGTGTGTGTGTGTGTGTGTGTGTGTGTGTGTGTGTTGATATGGATGTGTGAACTGTTTCCCTCAACACAATATATCAATACTCTATTGACACGAGCATTACAGACCAAAGGCAGCGCAACACAGAGCGAGCGAAGCGTATCGATCAGGATAATGGCTGGCAAAAATCATGCGGTGGATATTTTTCAGATCATGTGTTGCATAATATCACGAGCCACAAATCTGGAATCTGAAACATCATACATCACAGAAAGAAAGGACAACTGTGATATTTGATTTTCTCTGAAATTCTCATTTCTGTAATCTCAGTCAGTCAGTCATTATAATCATCCTCAGGCAATTTGTTTTATAAATAAAAATAGCATACATTTAATATATCAAATACTACAGCATTATAACACATACAATACTATAACACATAAAGAATGGAGTAAGATTTAATTGCTAGTAAATTTCACAAATAATTACAAAGAAATAGTAAGTAACAAATTAATTGAAATGTTACATTTTGAAGTAGAAAGACTGAATTTTCTTGTAAAAAATACTCTGATAATCTTTACTTACAACGTATGTTATTGTATATATGTTATTTAATGCACATATTATTTCGATTTTAAAGGTGAAATATGACATTTCTGGATTGTTTTGTACATGTGTGGCAGGTTTCTACATATCTTTGAGTTGAGACGTGGAAGTGACGGAGAATATCTTGCTCTTCTGTAATTACAGCTCGATATGAAGCGACGGCAATCTCGCCACTAAATTACTCTCCTAAAAAGCAAGGCAAGATAATGTGTGTGATTTCTGCATATGCCACGGAGCCCTCTTTGCACAGACTCTAGTTATGACCAATATCTTCCTTCAATGTTTCTCTTTCAATTACAGTAGGGTATAAATGTAATTAAAGCTTGTAGTCTGTAATCACATCTAAAAGAATATCCAAAAGCATCAAAATGACAGCAATTAGAGAATGGAAACTCCCACACATGAATGGAAAGTAAAAGATTCAGGGAATATTTCTGGAAAGAATGCATTTAGACATTGTATATCCATCAAGATTCAAATGCGTCCTTTAACGAGTGAGTGACGTGTGTTTGAATGGTTTTAATAGCGCGTTCTGCAAGGGTTTACTGTGACCGCGTTTAATTCACACACACACCAGTCCGTGACTGTGACGATACTCGATTCTCATGAAGCGAATCTTTATTAGAAATCATCTACACTACCAGAGATCTGTACATGCCCACTCATTCTTTATTGTTACTATTATAATTCAAAGTGACAAAAACATGTCACTCTCTTATATTTCACCGGACAGACGACAGATAGATGACAGATGGATAGATAGATAGAGTAGATAGATAGATAGATACAGTAGATAGATAGATGAAGGATATAGAAAGATAAATAGATAGATAGATAGATAGATAGATAGATGAAGGATAGATAGATAGATAAAGGATATATAGATAGATAGATAGATAGATAGATGAAGGATAGATAGATAGATGAATGATATAGATAGATAGATAGATAGATAGATAGATAGATAGATAGATAGATAGATAGATTCATAGATAGATAGATAGATAGATAGATAGATGAAGGATAGATAGATAGATAGATAGATAGATAGAGAGATAGATAGATGAAGGATAGATAGATAGATAGATAGATAGATATAGATAGACGAAGGATAGATAGATAGATAGATAGATAGAAGAAGGATAGATAGATAAATAGATAGATAGATAGATACAGTAGATAGATAGATAGATAGATAGATAGATAGATAGATGGATGAAGGATAGATGACAGATGGATAGATAGATAGAAGAAGGATAGATAGATAGATAGATGGATAGAGGAAGGATAGATAGAGGAAGGATAGATAGAGGAAGGATAGATATGATAGCAGTTTCACAGTCAAGCTCTTTCTGTCGACTTTCTTGAGGATTTTCGGAACAATAGCACTTTTTTTTTTATATTGCACTTTTTTGTGCTACATCTCATTTTTAATGCACATTTTGTAGCGAGTCCAAACACACACACGGTGTTTCTCGATCACAGCAAAGATCTTTTGCAGCATTAACAAAAATAACATTTTCACTGCTTTTCTATTCTAGGTTCAATGAAACTCAATTCACCGCCGCCGAGGACGAGCAAAAGCTTTAATCCGAGAGAAGAATCTGATCCTCAGTCAGTTCCTGGTTATTCTGCGGTCCAAACATTTCATCTCCGGCGACTCGACGACTGAAGAGCACCATACAAACATATCCGGGATATTAACCATAAAAACATATTAATCTGCAAGTGTTTCTCTCGAGTCTTCCGATTAATCACCGGATGTTATCAGTGAACCGGACCGCCGGTCACATGACGAGCATCGCCTCGTCCTACACATCTGAATCTGAAGATGATGTGGTGTGTCTTGTGGGATATGATTATTCAACACTCTTTTCAGTTCGGAAAGTAAAAATATAATCACAATATTGGTCAAACTGTGTTTAAGTCCACAGGAACCTCACATGATGATTCATTCTCATCGAGACTTTACAGAAGCGAGGCTCTATTTATATATCGACTGCAATAGATTCTCTTATGAGAGAGAACTTTAGCATGCTTTCAAAAAGAGTAATTATTACAGAAATATGGAAGCTTGTTTCTATGGAAGTTTGTTTCCGCCACGGAGTAAAACATTTTAAAAGATATATGCAACTTTTTAAACTTACAATTGCGAGTTTTACATCTCCCAATTCAGACTTTATTTCTCAGAATTGCGAGTTATAAAGTCAGAATTAAGAGTTATAAAGTCAGAATTGCGAGATATAAACTCAGAATTGTGAGTTATAAAGACAGAATTGCGAGATATAAAGTCAGAATTGCGAGATATAAAGTCAGAATTGTGAGTTATAAAGTCAGAATTGCGAGATATAAAGTCAGAATTGTGTGATATAAAGTCAGAATTGCGAGATATAAACTCAGAATTGCAAGATATAAACTCAGAATTGTGAGTTATAAAGACAGAATTGCGAGTTATAAAGTCAGAATTGCGAGATATAAAGTCAGAATTGTGAGATATAAAGTCAGAATTGCGAGATATAAAGTCTAATTTGCGAGATATAAAGTCAGAATTGTGAGATATAAAGTCTGAATTGCGAGATATAAAGTCAGAATTGCGAGTTATAAAGTCAGAATTGCGAGATATAAAGTCAGAATTGTGAGATATAAAGTCTGATTTGCGAGATATAAAGTCAGAATTGTGAGATATAAAGTCTGAATTGCGAGATATAAAGTCAGAATTGTGAGATATAAAGTCAGAATTGTAAGTTATAAAGTCAGAATTGCGAGATATAAAGTCAGAATTGTGAGATATAAAGTCTGATTTGCGAGATATAAAGTCAGAATTGTGAGATTATAAAGTCAGAATTGTAAGATATAAAGTCAGAATTGAAAGTTATAGTCAGAATTGTGTTATAAAGTCAGAATTGCGAGATATAAAGTCTGAATTGCGAGATATAAAGTCAGAATTGTGAGATATAAAGTCAGAATTGTGAGATATAAAGTCAGAATTGTGAGATATAAAGACAGAATTGTGAGATATAAAGTCAGAATTGTGAGATATAAAGTCAGAATTGAAAGTTATAGTCAGAATTGTGTTATAAAGTCAGAATTGTGAGATATAAAGTCAGAATTG
Source organism: Rhinichthys osculus (assembly GCA_029959095.1). Classification (NCBI taxonomy): domain Eukaryota; kingdom Metazoa; phylum Chordata; class Actinopteri; order Cypriniformes; family Leuciscidae; genus Rhinichthys; species Rhinichthys osculus. The sequence continues at coordinate 57,718,229 of JARWKJ010000004.1, read as the reverse complement.
CGAATTATAAAGTCAGAATTGAAAGTTATAGTCAGAATTGCGAGTTATAAAGTCAGAATTGAAAGTTATAGTCAGAATTGCGAGTTATAAAGTCAGAATTGCGAGTTAGTCAGAATTGAAAGTTATAGTCAGAATTGCGAGTTATAAAGTCAGAATTGAAAGTTAGTCAGAATTGCGAGTTATAAAGTCAGAATTGAAAGTTATAGTCAGAATTGCGAGTTATAAAGTCAGAATTGAAAGTTAGTCAGAATTGTGAGTTATAAAGTCAGAATTGCGAGTTATAAAGTCAGAATTGCGAGTTATAAAGACAGAATTGAAAGTTATAGTCAGAATTGCGAGATATAAAGTCAGAGTTGTGAGATATAAAGTCAGAATTGAAAGTTATAGTCAGAATTGCGAGATATAAAGTCAGAATTGCGAGTTATAAAGTCAGAATTGTGAGATATAAAGTCAGAATTGCGAGTTATAAAGTCAGAATTGTGAGATATAAAGTCAAAATTGAAAGTTATAGTCAGAATTGTGAGATATAAAGTCAGAATTGAAAGTTATAGTCAGAATTGCGAGTTATAGTCAGAATTGAAAGTAATAGTCAGAATTGCGAGTTATAAAGTCAGAATTGCGAGTTATAAAGTCAGAATTGAAAGTTATAGTCAGAATTGTGAGATATAAAGTCAGAATTGCGAGCTATAAAGTCAGAATTGAAAGTTAATGTCAGAATTGTGAGATATAAAGTCAGAATTGAAAGTTATAGTTAGAATTGCGAGTTATAAAGTCAGAATTGCGAGTTATAAAGACAGAATTGAACGTTATAGTCAGAATTGTGAGATATAAAGTCAGAATTGAAAGTTATAGTCAGAATTGCGAGTTATAGTCAGAATTGTGAGATATAAAGTCAGAATTGTGAGATATAAAGTCAGAATTGCGAGATATAAAGTCAGAATTGCGAGATGTAAAGTAAGAATTGTGAGATATAAAGTCAGAATTGAAAGTCAGAATTGCGAGATATAAAGTCAGAATTGTGAGATATAAAGACAGAATTGTGAGATATAAAGTCCGAATTGCGAGATATAAAGTCAGAATTGCGAGATATAAAGTCAGAATTGCGAGATATAAAGTCAGAATTAAGAGATATAAAGTCAGAATTGTGAGATATAAAGTCAGAATTGTGATATAAAGTCAGAATTGAAAGTTATAGTCAGAATTGTGAGATATAAAGTCAGAATTGTGAGATATAAAGTCAGAATTGTAAGTTATAGTCAGAATTGCGAGATATAAAGTCAGAATTGCGAGTTATAAAGTCAGAATTGTGAGATATAAAGTCAGAATTGCGAGTTATAAAGTCAGAATTGTGATATATAAAGTCAGAATTGAAAGTTATAGTCAGAGTTGTGAGATATAAAGTCAGAATTGAAAGTTATAGTCAGAATTGCGAGTTATAAAGTCAGAATTGAAAGTAATAGTCAGAATTGCGAGTTATAAAGTCAGAATTGCGAGTTATAAAGTCAGAATTTAAAGTTATAGTCAGAATTGTGAGAAATAAAGTCAGAATTGCGAGCTATAAAGTCAGAATTGAAAGTTGTAGTCAGAATTGTGAGATATAAAGTCAGAATTGAAAGTTATAGTTAGAATTGCGAGTTATAAAGTCAGAATTGCGAGTTATAAAGACAGAATTGAACGTTATAGTCAGAATTGTGAGATATAAAGTCAGAATTGAAAGTTATAGTCAGAATTCCGAGTTATAGTCAGAATTGTGAGATATAAAGTCAGAATTGTGAGATATAAAGTCAGAATTGTGAGTTATAAAGTCAGAATTGTGAGAAATAAAGTCAGAATTGAAAGTTATAGTCAGAATTCCGAGTTATAGTCAGAATTGTGAGATATAAAGTCAGAATTGTGAGATATAAAGTCAGAATTGTGAGTTATAAAGTCAGAATTGTGAGAAATAAAGTCAGAATTGCGAGCTATAAAGTCAGAATTGAAAGTTGTAGTCAGAATTGTGAGTTATAGTCAGAATTGTGAGATATAAAGTCAGAATTGTGAGTTATAAAGTCAGAATTGTGAGATATAAAGTCAGAATTGTGAGAAATAAAGTCAGAATTGCGAGCTATAAAGTCAGAATTGAAAGTTGTAGTCAGAATTGTGAGATATAAAGTCAGAATTGAAAGTTATAGTTAGAATTGCGAGTTATAAAGTCAGAATTGCGAGTTATAAAGACAGAATTGTGAGATATAAAGTCAGAATTGTGAGATATAAAGTCAGAATTGTGAGTTATAAAGTCAGAATTGTGAGATATAAAGTCAGAATTGTGAGTTATAAAGACAGTATTGCGAGATGTAAAGTCAGAATTGTGAGATATAAAGTCAGAATTGTGAGATATAAAGTCAGAATTGTGAGATATAAAGTCAGAATTGTGAGTTATAAAGACAGAATTGTGAGATATAAAGTCAGAATTGTGAGTTATAAAGACAGTATTGCGAGATGTAAAGTCAGAATTGTGAGATATAAAGTCAGAATTGTGAGATATAAAGTCAGAATTGTGAGAAATAAAGTCAGAATTGCGAGCTATAAAGTCAGAATTGAAAGTTGTAGTCAGAATTGTGAGATATAAAGTCAGAATTGAAAGTTATAGTTAGAATTGCGAGTTATAGTCAGAATTCCGAGTTATAGTCAGAATTGTGAGATATAAAGTCAGAATTGTGAGATATAAAGTCAGAATTGTGAGATATAAAGTCAGAATTGTGAGTTATAAAGTCAGAATTGTGAGAAATAAAGTCAGAATTGCGAGATATAAAGTCAGAATTGTGAGATATAAAGTCAGAATTGCGAGCTATAAAGTCAGATTTGAAAGTTGTAGTCAGAATTGTGAGATATAAAGTCAGAATTGAAAGTTATAGTTAGAATTGCGAGTTATAAAGTCAGAATTGCGAGTTATAAAGACAGAATTGAACGTTATAGTCAGAATTCCGAGTTATAGTCAGAATTGTGAGATATAAAGTCAGAATTGTGAGATATAAAGTCAGAATTGTGAGATATAAAGTCAGAATTGCGTGATATAAAGTCAGAATTGTGAGATATAAAGTAAGAATTGTGAGATATAAAGTCAGAATTGAAAGTCAGAATTGCGAGATATAAAGTCAGAATTGTGAGATATAAAGTCAGAATTGTGAGATATAAAGTCAGAATTGCGAGATATATAGTCAGAATTGCGAGATATATAGTCAGAATTGCGAGATATAAAGTCAGAATTGTGAGATATAAAGTCAGAATTGTGAGATATAAACAGGGGCGTAGCTAGAACATTATTTCTGGGGGGGCCAGCTTGGGCCAGTCTTTTATTTGGGGTGGCACTTGATTGTCAAAAACTACTGTTTTAAAACACACGCACCGCGTCACTCAGAGTAGTGGTATTCTCGCGGCTCGTCAGGCCATATTAAACAATGGATTGAACTTCCTTATGGACACTAAATTAATATCTTATTGATAATCCATGTTATGGGATGGGTGCTTGCTTAGATAATGTGCGAGTGCGATCCGTCATGATTATGTGAGGGGTTAGAGATGTTAACATGAGACGGGGATGTTTTTAGTGCAAATGACAGAAAGTTACAATATGAATTGTCATTTTAAGCGATAATTTATTTAGGTAAACCATAGCATTTGAAGTGCAATATTCAATTTATTTGTGATAATATAACATATTTAAAGAGAGAGAGAAAAGAAAAAGACATTACATCACAAATAAATAACAAGAGCAGATAGTATGTCTAAATAGAACACACATTTAATAACATTGCAGGCTCATGCCCCATAATACACTCTAGGTAGGCAAGAAAAACTAGAAGAAGAAAAAATATCAATAATATGTACAATGTAAAGTGAACAGTATCACTACAAACAGTAGTAGACTACAACAGTATCACAAACAATGAACATTATCACTAGCTTACTGCATGATATCGATTTTGCATACTACATCAAAGAGATTGATGCCGAATGATAACACAGCACTGGTGGTTAGTAGACAGCTCTGACACACTGACAAACCGACAAACCAGGTCTAGAAGGGGCACTCTTTGCTTGTGTGTTTGGTTGGGTGACAGTTGTAGGTTACAGTTTGACAAGAGTTTAGAGTGTGACAAAAGCACATTTCGATCGCGCCCGCGCGCGCGCGCACACACACACACACACACACACACACACACACACACTCCAGCATTGCAATCTTGACATCGCAACCTGTTCATTATGCTACGTTCACACCAAACGTGAATAGAGCGAAATGTTTTGCCATTTAGAGATTTATTTATTTTATTCTCCGTGCAAATTTGTGCACCGAACCGTCGCCGTACCGTTCAATATGAATACATGTAGGCTACCGTTCCACCCCTAGAAGATAACTATATGACCTTATTTCAATTATGCTTTCAAGTATCACCAACTTAGGCTACTCACCTGTTAGTTACAGTGGTATTCAGTGGAGCTGCTAGTCTCCATTAAGCGCTGTCAAAATGCAGGCACGTAATGTCTTGCACTGTTGATGGGGCGTGGCCCATCATGTCGCTAATATGGGGGTCGTAGCGTAAGTGACAAATGACTTTATAAAAAAAAAAAGAATGCATACATTTCAGCTTCATTTAGACCGTTTCTGTTCAGGAGGGTTTTTTTTTATTAAATGTATTTTCCCCATCAGACTGGGGGTGGGGCCGTGAGGTTGGGGGGGGGGGGGGGGGGCCCGGCAGGGGGGCCGAACCTTGACCAGTGGTGGCCGTGGCCCCCCCTGGCCACCACGTAGCTCCGCCCCTGGATATAAAGTCAGAATTGTGAGATATAAAGTCAGAATTGTGAGATATAAAGTCAGAACTGCGAGATATAAAGTCAGAATTGAAAGTTATAGTCAGAATTGCGAGTTATAAAGTCAGAATTGAAAGTTAGTCAGAATTGTGAGTTATAAAGTCAGAATTGAAAGCTATAGTCAGAATTGCGAGTTATAAAGTCAGAATTGCGAGTTATAAAGTCAGAATTGCGAGTTATAAAGTCAGAATTGAAAGTTATAGTTAGAAGAATTGCGAGTTATAAAGTCAGAATTGAAAGTTATAGTCAGAATTGCGAGTTATAAAGTCAGAATTGCGAGTTATAAAGTCAGAATTGCGAGTTATAAAGACAAAATTGAACGTTATAGTCAGAATTGTGAGATATAAAGTCAGAATTGAAAGTTATGGGGCCCTATTTTAACGATCTAAAACGCAAGTGTCAAAGCGCAAAGCGCAAGTAACTTTGTGGGCGGATCCCGGCGCTGTTGCTATTTTCCCGGCGGGATAAATGCCTCTTGTGCCTGGCGCAAATCTAAAAGGGGTTGGTCTGAAGTAGCTTCATTATTCATAGGTGTGGTTTGGGCGTAACGTGAAATAAACCAATCAGAGCGTCATCTCACATTCCCTTTAAGAGCAGGCGCGCTTGTTCTAAAGCGGATTCCTATTATAACGGCGGATTTGCCAGGCACGCGCCAGGAGTGGTTCACAGCCGAGGAGAGCAACGTTCTTGTCAGGGCCGTAAAACACAGAGAAGTGACATTGGGGATGGAGAAACCCACCCAAATTAACTTCTGTTAAACAGGCGTATGATAATTTGGGTAAATGTGTAAGCTACATGTATGCTTTTATAATAAATTGTCTATCTATCTATCTATCTATCTATCTATCTATCTATCTATCTATCTATCTATCTATCTATCTATCTATCTATCTATCTATCTATCTATCTATCTATCTATCTATCTATCTATCTATCTATCTATCTATCTATCTATCCATCTATCTATCTATCGTAATAATGTATGATTTGCAAAAATGAAAACTGCTGCTTAGATGAGATAATTAAAGTGTATGCGCGTTGTGCACACGCTACATTGATTATGGCCAAGCATGCGCCCTTAAAATAGCATAATGAACAACGCGCAACGCGCCACTGACTTTAGACTAGTTTTTTTCTGGTCAGTGGCGCAATTGTTTTATAGAACAGCAAAATAGCATGAGGGAAAGTTTGCGCCGGAACACGCCTCCTCTTTGCGCTGAACCGCCCCGGGGAGCGCAAGTGTATTTCTTAGTTAACCGACGTGTGTCTGTGGAGGGAAAAGTCCGCTTTGCGCGAGTGCAAAATAGGAATGATACATGCGTCAGTGTACAAAGTCATTTGCGCCGAGTGCAAGATAGAGCCCATAGTCAGAATTGCGAGATATAAAGTCAGAATTGTGAGATATAAAGTCAGAATTGCGAGATATAAAGTCAGAATTGTGAGATATAAAGTCAGAATTGAAAGTCAGAATTGCGAGTTATAAAGTCAGAATTGCGAGATATAAAGTCAGAATTGTGAGATATAAAGACAGAATTGTGAGATATAAAGTCAGAATTGCGAGATATAAAGTCAGAATTGTGAGATATATAGTCAGAATTGTGAGATATAAAGACAAAATTGCGAGTTATAAAGTCAGAATTGCGAGATATAAAGACAGAATTGCGAGTTATAAAGTCAGAATTGCGAGTTATAAAGTCAGAATTGCGAGATATAAATTCAGAATTGCGAGTTAAAAAGACAGAATTGCGAGATATAAAGTCAGAATTGCGAGATATAAAGTCAGAATTGTGAGATATAAAGTCAGAATTGTGAGTTAAAAAGACAGAATTGTGAGTTATAAAGTCAGAATTGTGAGTTATAAAGTCAGAATTGTGAGTTATAAAGTCAGAATTGCGAGATATAAAGACAGAATTGTGAGATATGAAGTCAGAATTGTGAGTTATAAAGTCAGAATTGTGAGTTATAAAGTCAGAATTGCGAGATATAAAGACAGAATTGTGAGATATAAAGTCAGAATTGCGAGATATAAAGTCAGAATTGTGAGATATAAAGTCAGAATTGCGAGATATAAAGACAGAATTGTGAGATATAAAGTCAGAATTGCGAGATATAAAGTCAGAATTGCGAGATATGAAGTCAGAATTGTGAGATATAAAGTCAGAATTGTGAGTTATAAAGTCAGAATTGTGAGTTATAAAGTCAGAATTGCGAGATATAAAGTCAGAATTGTGAGATATAAAGTCAGAATTGCGAGATACAAAGTCAGAATTGTGAGATATAAAGTCAGAATTGTGAGTTATAAAGTCAGAATTGCGAGATATAAAGACAGAATTGTGAGATATAAAGTCAGAATTGCGAGATATAAAGTCAGAATTGTGAGATATAAAGTCAGAATTGCGAGATATAAAGACAGAATTGTGAGATATAAAGTCAGAATTGCGAGATATAAAGTCAGAATTGCGAGATATGAAGTCAGAATTGTGAGATATAAAGTCAGAATTGTGAGTTATAAAGTCAGAATTGTGAGTTATAAAGTCAGAATTGCGAGATATAAAGTCAGAATTGTGAGATATAAAGTCAGAATTGCGAGATATAAAGTCAGAATTGTGAGATATAAAGTCAGAATTGTGAGTTATAAAGTCAGAATTGCGAGATATAAAGACAGAATTGTGAGATATAAAGTCAGAATTGCGAGATATAAAGTCAGAATTGTGAGATATAAAGTCAGAATTGCAAGTTATAAAGTCAGAATTGTGAGATATTAAGTCAGAATTGCGAGTTATAAAGTCAGAATTGTGAGTTATAAAGACAGAATTGCAAGTTATAAAGACAGAATTGCGAGTTATAAAGTCAGAATTGTGAGATATAAAGACAAAATTGCGAGATAGAAAGACAGAATTGCGAGTTATAAAGTCAGAATTGCGAGATATAAAGTCAGAACTGCGAGTTATAAAGTCAGAATTGCGAGATATAAAGTCAGAATTGCGAGTTAAAAAGACAGAATTGCGAGATATAAAGTCAGAATTGCGAGTTATAAAGTCAGAATTGCGAGTTATAAAGTCAGAATTGCGAGATATAAAGTCAGAATTGCGAGTTAAAAAGACAGAATTGCGAGATATAAAGTCAGAATTGCGAGATATAAAGTCAGAATTGTGAGATATAAAGTCAGAATTGTGAGTTATAAAGACAGTATTGCGAGATGTAAAGTCAGAATTGTGAGATATAAAGTCAGAATTGTGAGTTATAAAATCAGAATTGTGAGATATAAAGTCAGAATTGCAAGTTATAAAGTCAGAATTGTGAGATATTAAGTCAGAATTGTGAGATATAAAGTCAGAATTGCGAGATATAAAGTCAGAATTGTGAGATGTAAAGTCAGAATTGTGAGTTATAAAGACAGTATTGCGAGATATAAAGTCAGAATTGTGAGATATAAAGTCAGAATTGTGAGTTATAAAGTCAGAATCGTGAGATATAAAGTCAGAATTGCAAGTTATAAAGTCAGAATTGTGAGATATTAAGTCAGAATTGCGAGTTATAAAGTCAGAATTGTGAGTTATAAAGACAGAATTGCAAGTTATAAAGTCAGAATTGCGAGATATAAAGTCAGAATTGTGAGACATAAAGTCAGAATTGTGAGTTATAAAGTCAGAATTGCGAGATATAAAGTCAGAATTGTGAGATATAAAGACAGAATTGTGAGTTATAAAGTCAGAATTGTGAGATATAAAGTCAGAATTGCAAGTTATAAAGTCAGAATTGTGAGATATTAAGTCAGAATTGCGAGTTATAAAGTCAGAATTGTGAGTTATAAAGACAGAATTGCAAGTTATAAAGTCAGAATTGCGAGATATAAAGTCAGAATTGTGAAACATAAAGTCAGAATTGTGAGTTATAAAGTCAGAATTGCGAGATATAAAGTCAGAATTGTGAGATATAAAGACAGAATTGTGAGTTATAAAGTCAGAATTGCGAGATATAAAGTCAGAATTGCGAGATATAAAGTCAGAATTGTGAGTTATAAAGTCAGAATTGCGAGATATAAAGTCAGAATTGTGAGATATAAAGACAGAATTGGGAGTTATAAAGTCAGAATTGCGAGATATAAAGTCAGAATTGTGAGATATAAAGTCAGAATTGCGAGATATAAAGTCAGAATTACGAGTTATAAAGTCAGAATTGCGAGTTATAAAGTCAGAATTGCGAGATATAAAGTCAGAATTGTGAGATATAAAGTCAGAATTGCGAGATATAAAGTCAGAATTGCGAGATATAAAGACAGAATTGCGAGATATAAAGACAAAATTGCGAGATATAAAGACAGAATTGCGAGTTATAAAGTCAGAATTGCGAGTTATAAAGTCAGAATTGCGAGATATAAAGTCAGAATTGCGAGTTATAAAGTCAGAATTGCGAGTTATAAAGTCAGAATTGCGAGATATAAAGTCAGAATTGTGAGATATAAAGTCAGAATTGCGAGATATAAAGTCAGAATTGCGAGATATAAAGACAGAATTGCGAGATATAAAGACAAAATTGCGAGATATAAAGACAGAATTGCGAGTTATAAAGTCAGAATTGCGAGATATAAAGACAGAATTGCGAGATATAAAGACAAAATTGCGAGATATAAAGACAGAATTGCGAGTTATAAAGTCAGAATTGCGAGTTATAAAGTCAGAATTGCGAGATATAAAGTCAGAATTGCGAGTTAAAAAGACAGAATTGCGAGATATAAAGTCAGAATTGCGAGATATAAAGTCAGAATTGTGAGATATAAAGTCAGAATTGTGAGTTATAAAGACAGTATTGCGAGATGTAAAGTCAGAATTGTGAGATATAAAGTCAGAATTGTGAGTTATAAAATCAGAATTGTGAGATATAAAGTCAGAATTGCAAGTTATAAAGTCAGAATTGTGAGATATTAAGTCAGAATTGTGAGATATAAAGTCAGAATTGCGAGATATAAAGTCAGAATTGTGAGATGTAAAGTCAGAATTGCAAGTTATAAAGACAGTATTGCGAGATATAAAGTCAGAATTGTGAGATATAAAGTCAGAATTGTGAGTTATAAAGTCAGAATTGTGAGATATAAAGTCAGAATTGCAAGTTATAAAGTCAGAATTGTGAGATATTAAGTCAGAATTGCGAGTTATAAAGTCAGAATTGTGAGTTATAAAGACAGAATTGCAAGTTATAAAGTCAGAATTGCGAGATATAAAGTCAGAATTGTGAGACATAAAGTCAGAATTGTGAGTTATAAAGTCAGAATTGCGAGATATAAAGTCAGAATTGTGAGATATAAAGACAGAATTGGGAGTTATAAAGTCAGAATTGCGAGATATAAAGTCAGAATTGTGAGATATAAAGTCAGAATTGCGAGATATAAAGTCAGAATTACGAGTTATAAAGTCAGAATTGCGAGTTATAAAGTCAGAATTGCGAGATATAAAGTCAGAATTGTGAGATATAAAGTCAGAATTGCGAGATATAAAGTCAAAATTGCGAGTCATAAAGTCAGAATTGCGAGATATATAGTCAGAATTGTGAGTTATAAAGTCAGAATTGCGAGATATAAAGTCAGAATTGCGAGTTATAAAGTCAGAATTGCGAGATATGAAGTCAGAATTGTGAGATATAAAGTCAGAATTGCGAGATATAAAGTCAGAATTGCGAGATATAAAGTCAGAATTGTGAGATATAAAGTCAGAATTGTGAGATATATAGTCAGAATTGTGAGATATATAGTCAGAATTGCGAGATATAAAGTCAGAATTGTGAGATATAAAGTCAGATTTGTGAGATATAAAGTCAGAATTGTGAGATATATAGTCAGAATTGTGAGATATAAAGTCAGAATTGCGAGATATAAAGTCAGAATTGCGAGATATAAAGTCAGAATTGTGAGATATATAGTCAGAATTGCGAGATATAAAGTCAGAATTGTGAGATATAAAGTCAGAATTGCGAGATATAAAGTCAGAATTGTGAGATATAAAGTCAGAATTGCGAGATATAAAGTCAGAAATGTGAGATATAAAGTCAGAATTGCGAGATATAAAGTCAGAATTGATTGATATAAAGTCGCAATTGCGTGATATAAAGTCAGAATTGCGTGTTATAAAGTCAGAATTGCGAGATATAAAGTCAGAATTGATTGATATAAAGTCGCAATTGCGTGATATAAAGTCAGAATTGCGAGATATAAAGTCAGAATTGTGAGATATAAAGTCAGAATTGCGTGATATAAAGTCGCAATTGCGTGTTATAAAGTCAGAATTGTGAGATATAAAGTCAGAATTGTGAGATATAAAGTCAGAATTGTGAGATATAAAGTCAGAATTGCGAGATATAAAGTCAGAATTGTGAGATATAAAGTCAGAATTGCGAGATATAAAGTCAGAATTGTGAGATATAAAGTCAGAATTGCGAGATATAAAGTCAGAATTGCGAGATATAAAGTCAGAATTGTGAGATATAAAGTCAGAATTGTGAGATATAAAGTCAGAATTGTGAGATATAAAGTCAGAATTGTGAGATATAAAGTCAGAATTGTGAGATATAAAGTCAGAATTGCGAGATATAAAGTCAGAATTGTGTGATATAAAGTCAGAATTGTGTGATATAAAGTCAGAATTGCGAGATATAAAGTCAGAATTGCGAGATATAAAGTCAGAATTGTGAGATATAAAGTCAGAATTGTGAGATATATAGTCAGAATTGTGAGATTCGTAAAGTCTGTCTTTTTTCCCATAGAATTGGACTTTATAACTCACAATTCTGATGTAAACACAATTGTGAGGAAAAAAGTCAGAATTGTGAGATTCGCAATTACCGTTTATGTCCAAATTGCTACTTTTTAATCTCACAGTTGTGACTTTTTTACCCTCACAATTGTGAGTTTACTTCTCACAATTTTTTTACACCATTGTGCGTTTATATAGAAATAAACGACTTTAAAATGATATAAATATAGAATATAAAATGTAACATTGAATATCACACTACTTTACATGTGCTTTATTTGTCAACACATCAGAATAGGAGAGAGGGGCGTGTTTGAATGCATACTCGTCATCTTTCAGTGTGCAAAATTAGTACATATAAAATAGTTCCTCTGCATGTAATACACACTTCTCCCGCACACATGATTCAAGCACGGACTGAATGAAGTGGAATATGAAAGACATGAACGCTGGTGATGAAGAATGTGGTAATGTAGCCATTCAACTGTTACTAAGCAACCTGATCATGTACAAACCTTTTCACATGTTAGTATTTTAGTGATCTCATCTCAGGTGATCAGAGAACATCTGACGGAGACACGTTTCTATTCAGAGGAATAAAGACGGAGAGTTAATCGCTGGCACACACGCGTGCAGAAACACACGCGTCTTTAACTGGTGCAGACACATGAACACACACACACACACACACACACACACACACACACACACACACACACACACACATGCACGCACACACGCGTCTTTAAAGGTGAACTATGCAGTTTTTTTACCTCAACCGAACAGCTTCGTAGTCATTAGAATGGTTATATTACCCTTTTCGGGTTGACTGGTGGTCGTTTCGCACCCCCCTGCCCTATCGCATGTGAGCGGAAAAAAACACACTTGCAACTTTGAGCCGGCGACTTGCCGGGCGCAGCATCAGGAAGTGGCGTGTGATATCAGGTCTCACGATGTAACGAATTGCTTTACGGCAAAAAAGATCCGATAAAATACTGATAAAATAAGCATCAAACAGAAATAACCCGGCGCCGTATACATGCTCTTAAAGGGGCCACACCTTATTTCAACTCGTTACAGCTTCTATCCTACTGAACAGGTACCGGTGTACAGGGGGATCCGGCCGTGAGTGCGAGACATCTCTGCGTGAGTGCTATTCACGACAGTACAAGTACTCCACAGCGACTCTAGGGGTCGCTGTTTGACAAAAACGGAATTCCTGCATAGTGCACCTTTAACTGGTGCAGACACATGAACACATCAGCTCTCAGTGTTTCATATACTGTATATATATATGTATATATTTTTTATATATATATATTTTTGCTCCACACGCTTAAAGGGGTTGTTATGGAAGCTTGTTTCCGCCACTAAATAATAATAAAAAAAATATAAATAATAATTGCGACTTTTTATCTTACAATTGCGAGATATGAAGTCAGAATTGTGAGAAATAAAGTCACAATTGCGAGATATAAAGTCGCAATTCTGAGAAATAAAGTCGCAATTGTGAGAAAAAAAGACATAATTGCGACTTTTTATCTCACAATTCTGACTTTATAACACGCAATTGCGACTTTATATCACGCAATTCTGACTTTATAACACGCAATTGCGACTTTATATCACGCAATTCTGACTTTATAACACGCAATTGCGACTTTATATCTCGCAATTCTGACTTTTTATCTCACAATTCTGACTTTATAACACGCAATTGCGACTTTATATCACGCAATTCTGACTTTATATCACGCAATTCTGACTTTATAACACGCAATTGCGATTTTATATATCGCAATTCTCAGAAATAAAGTCAGAATTGTGAGATAAAAATTCGGAATTACCTTTTTTATTTTTCATTCTGTGGCGGAAACAAGCTTTCATAGGTTGTTGATTATAATTTCACTTTTTTTTTACCTTGTTAGAATGTAATGTTGCTGTTTGAGCATAAACAACATCTGCAAAGTTACGACGCTCAAAGTTCAAAGCAAAGGGAGAGATTTGCTTTTACAGAAATCGTTTTTTAAGGACTACAACAAACGGCTGGTGAGAACTACACGAGCTTCCTCCCGGGTTAGTGACATCACTAACCCTAAAATTTACATAACCCCGCCCCCGGGAACACTATTTATAGATTATCAAGACAGAATATGCTAATCAATGACTAGAAGATGCATAAACTCATCAACTAACCATTCAGAAATGTCCTGTTGTCTACATGTTGTCACTTCTAGAGTCTCTCCATCTTTGTTCGACTCCGGTTTGAACATAAAAGGCTAAAAGTTTTTGAAATGTTCAGTGTGTGTCTGTATGAGTTAATCGGAGCTGCTAAAACACACACGTGCCAGGAGCAGCAGCTCATTTGCATTTAAAGGGACACACACAAAAACAGCGCGTTTTTTAAAACAATTTTAACGCTATGTTAATCTGTAAAAAAATATCTGTGGGGTATTTTCACCTAAAACCTCACACACACTCTGGGGACATCAGAGACTTATTTTACATCTTGTGAAAGGGCATTATAGGACCCTTTTAACATGCCACATGGTAATATAGGCCTTTTCCCCTGAAGAAATCAATGTACACATGGACAACAGCTACGGAAACTTCTAAGATTTCATTTCAGAGCCTGAACTAACACATCAAGTGGACTCAAGTTAAACCCATTACAGTGACAGAAGCAAAGACTCGTACACACCAGCTCAACACTCATGAAAGTGTGTGTGTGTGTGGTACTGTACTTTATCTAGTGCAAATATTGTGAGGTTGCCGCTGTAAAGCCTGCAGGGCAGGAGCCAATTAAAATCCTCCAACCGGTTTCCACTAATCCACAACCGGTGTGTGTTCAACACCAGAGATCTGGAGGATCTCAACAAAGGGACATTGTGTCTGACAGCAGACAGCTGGGCTGAATAATAAATGATTGAGATGTGTGCATGAATATTCTGCTAAAATACCTTCTGTAAATGACTACTTTGGATATCTCTCGGAAACCGTTCTTAAACCGGAAACACAAAACAGAACCAGAATGTTCTGGCAAGATTCTATCAAAGTTATGATTATGAGCAAACAGTCTTTCAGTAACATTAATAGAACGTTCGTTCAAAGTTATCTGGTATTCAATAATGTTCTCGAAAAAACATTCAGCGCTTGTGAAACATTAAACACCTGAAACGTTTCAGTTGGATGTTCGTCAAACATTTTTTAAATGTAACGACTTGTTCAGAATGTTCAGACATTCTAAAGTAACATTCCAAACGGAATGTTCACATAACAAAGAAAAACATTTTTAAAACATATAAAACTGGATCTTTTGAACATTCTAAAGTCAAGTTACCTTTATTTATACAGCGCTTCTCACAATACTGGAGTGTTTCAAATACAGATAACAGGAAAAATAATGCAACAAAGTTTGAGATTCATTCCAGCTTAAGTAAGTTCGGTTAATTTTTGTTGTAAAAAAGTTATTCATTTAGTTAATTTATATATATATATATATAGCCGCTCTGGAGAAAACCGTGATGTCATCGTACAGCTCAGTTCAGTTCTCATATAATGGTGTTATTAAAGTAACGTTCCCATAATGTTTGCAAAATGATTGAAATTAATGTCCCCTTAACATTCGCATTACCAAGAAAAAAAGTTTTTAAAACATTTGAAAAGTAGACTTTTTTGAATGTTCAGCGAACATCAAGAAAAACGTTTGGTAACACTTTATTTTACAGTGTCCTTGTTACATATGTTACATACTTATCATAATAATAACAGTAAATTATGCATAATTACATGCAACTAATCCTAATCCTACCCCTAGAGTAAATACATGCAGTTGCTTAATATTACTCATATAATTACACTGTAACAATAACACCTTAAAATAAAGTGTAACCGAACGTTTTCATAACTTAATGAGAACATATTTTTGTTAGCTGGGATTATAAATTCTTCCCTTAAATAAGCGTTAGACCTGAAACTGTGTTTAAACGGAGCTTGTCAGGAAGGTTGTGTGTAAACATGTCGATGCAGAGCTCTATTACTGTGTAAAAACTGAGTCGCACGTGACATGAAGAGGTCTGCAGTTTTGCTGGTCACGGGTCTCTCGTGTTTCTGGAGGGTTTGAACAGCGCTTCGCTCGTGTTCGTGTTCAGCTGTTCGCTCCCACCCGTTTGACTCACTGAACCGCTCTGAACTCGGTCCAAGACTCGGTCCGAAAGCCTTGCCAGACGATGTCCTAACACACTTTAGCTGACGAACACGTGATGGGCAACAAGATACTCACACATGGGCCGACTGGAAAACACACACGCTGTTCTTACAACATCAAGTGTGTGTGTCTGCTGAGACATTGTGGGAGAATAAAAACGATTCACGACACTCACACACACACACACACACACACGGCCCGCATGTGGGCCGGATCTGGGCCGACACTATTTTGCTGTATACATGCATATAACATTTCCATGCATTTGGATAACGCAGTTTTAACATAAACAATCTAATAAACTTAATGTGATGCACATTTTTCAGTCATGCATAAACAAAACGGGTAAGATTTCTGAAATACCACTAATAAAAACAATAACCAGGTTTATATATTTATCATAAGTCAATCCAGTTTGCATCAATTTTAACTGATTAAATATTGGCTGTTATAGCCATATTTTAACCATGTTCATAGTTTTTAACCAAATTAACAGATTAATGCTGATTCTAAGTGGGGGACATGCAAAAGACATGCAGGTTAGGTGGATTAGATATGCAAAATTGTCGTAGAGTATGTGTGTGTGTATGTGTGTGTGTGTGTGTGTGTGTGTGTGTGTGTGTGTCCCAGTGCTCTCAGTGCTGGGTTGTAACAGGAAGGGCATCCAACATAAAACCTGTGCCAAATCGTGTGTGTGTGTGTGTGTGTGTGTGTGTGTGTGTGTGTGTGACGGACTTTGCAAATGAGCGTGAATAATGCTAAGAAACAGAGAGAATGCTGATTCTAAGCAATTTGAGTGAATGCATTTCGAAAATATGAATATTTTAATAAAATCAAATAGATTCAAACAGTTATAAATAAACTACACAGTGGTTTTTTGACCACAGAATTAGGTTGCACTTTATTTTAATATGTTACATTGTACTCAATTATACAGTATTAATTGACTGCATGTACTTACTATAGAGTTACATTTAGGGTTTGGTTGAGGGTTAGTTACGTGTAATTATGCATAACATAATGTTATTTCTAGAGTAAGTAGGCTACATGTAGTAACGTGTAACTACTGCATGTTACCTTAAAATAAAGTGGGTTACACTTTATTTTAAGGTGTCATTTTTACAGTGTAATTATACAGAGTAATAATAAGCAACTACAGTACATTAGGATTTGGTTGAGGGTTAGTTGCATGTAATTATGCATAATTTACTGTTATTACTATGGTAAGTACATGTAACATATGTGACAGTGTAAATAAAGTGTTACACAGAATAATTGATGTATGACTGACAAATATGCATTACATTAAGTTAATTAGTTTATGTTACTAACTGTGTAATCCAAAATATGTTGGATGAATGAATACACTACCAGTCAAAAGTTTTAGATCGGCAGATTTTAAATGTTTTTTTTTTTTAAGTGTCTTCTGCTCACCAACTGTTGATTTGATGAATAAAAAATAAATAAAAAAATAATAAAAAATACAGTAATATTGTTAAATATTATGACAATTTAAAATAACTGTTTTCTATTTTAAAATGTGTTAAAAGCTGCATTTTCAGCATCATTTTATTATTACATCACTCTAATATGATGATTTGATGCTCAAGAAACATTCATTATTATTATCAATGTTGAAAACAGTTGTGTATGATTTTTTTTTTTCAGGATACTTTTATGAATAGAAATATTATAAATGTCTTTACTGTAACTTTTGATCAATTTAATTAATCCTTGATGAATAAAAGTATTGATTTCTTTTATTTATTTTCCCCTTAAAAAATAAAATAACAACCCCAAACTTTTGAACGGTAGAGTTTAATGTTACAAAAGCTTTCTATATCAGAAAGTGCTGTTCTTTTAGACACGCTCAGTTTAATATGCAGCAACGCACGGCACAAAATAAACGCTCACAGTGTATCTTTCAAGTCACATCTCCAGAAAATTGATCAAATCTTCCCGGTTTGCTTTGTTCAGTCCACAGACGAGTGTTTGAAAAACACCGGCACATCTCACTGTTGTTCGCCTCCATAAACTTCTCTGCAAATAGTTGAATCCATGACAACACTGACCTTTTATTCCATTTATTTACGATTTCACTTCGAAATTGGAGCTTCAGTTCTTGAGGGCGCGTGGATGAACTTCCGGTGGTGTTCGGCCCTCAACGAGAGTTTATATCAAACTCTGCTGTTCATGTTGCATTGTGTAATGTAGTGTTCAAGTCCAAAACAAGAGTTCTGAATAGACCAGCATGAACTCAAGACACATTAACATTCACTAGACACACTTTGTATATTCATACCAGTGCAGAGGAAAGAAAAAGCATTATTATAGTTGTTTAGGTCTCCAAAAATGAGCATGTCTTTTTGACATTACAATGCATACGACTCGATGATAGATAGAAGCGGCTCTCCGGTGTGTTCATGTTTTTACTCGACAGGAGAAGAGCGAAGAAGAAGGCGGAGCTTCAGAGACACACCCATCTATGACGTCATCGTCACGGACCAATGGGAGTTCGAAGGTGTTTACCAACAAACTTTCGTTTTGGCCTGATTTTGTTGCAAATGACGTCAAACAAGTGTGATTTCATTTGAAGTGCATCCAGAACACAGCAGTTTAGACTTCAGGAGCAAAAGAAGTGTATTAACAGAGAAAATCAAGAATTAGAAAATTAGAATATCGTGCAACAGTTCATGTATTTCAGTGATTCAAATTAAAAGGTGAAACTAATATATTTAGTATATAAAACTACACTCTAAAAAATGCTGGGTTGTTTCAACCCAAATTTGGGTCAAATATGGACAAACCCAGGGGCGTAGAATTTAGTAGGGACGCTAGGGACGTGTCCCTACCAATATCCAATTAGACTGATATATCCCTAGCAATAATTTCGATCAAAACTTAAAATATATTTATATATTGTTGTCCCCGTCCCCACCAATTTCAAAATCAAACCTACGCCACTGGCACAAACCCAACCGTTGGGTAAAACATTTAAATAAAAAACTTAACCCAACGGTTGGGTTTGTCCATATTTGACCCAAATTTGAGTTGAAACAACCTAGCATTTTTTAGAGTGTATATACATATGCATGATCATACTTTTCAGAGGGCCGACCTTTCTGTATTTAAAATCCTTTTTTTTTATTGATTTCATGTAATATTCAAATTTTCTGAGATTTTGAATTTGGGGTTTTCATAAGCTATAAGACATAATCATCAAAAATTATAACTTTTGCACAACATTCGAATTTTTCGAGTTTCACCTGTACGTGTGGAATCCGCATGTACCGGATCTGAGCCGGATCTATCAATGTTTAGACTTACATTGACGCGGCTGCTATTTAACCTGACTGTGATTCACAAGACCTTAAATTTGACTTCAAAACATGAAAAAAATTGAAGTTGACATTCCAATTATAGAATGCTCATGATTTTAGATGCATTCATTTAGCTGTTATTGTTTTAAATCTGGTGTTGCACTAGTCATTATCATCATCACAAACTGGTTAAAGTGAGAGTTTGCAAGGTTAACTAATAACTTGAATCCTATTAAAGTCTACTTTATCATGTGACATGCCCTCTAAATGATCACACGTTGCTGAATAATCTGTCGCTCACGATCTCCCACAGTCCGTCTGTCTCTGATTGATAGTTTAGACTTTTTAGCAAGTAAAAGTCTTTTAGTATAATTGTTCAAACCTTCAGCTCGAGCTTAACGTGTTTGTGCTGTCAAATCTGCTCTGATTTTTATAAAGTGAACATAAGAATGACTTTGATATTAGTAATATTTCAACTGGACTAAAGCTGCTTTAGTTTACTTGATTATCCATTCATATGTTTGTTTTAGAAAAATCACGAGTACCAAATATGATCATCAGGCCTTTGTGGAAGGTTTAGTTGTTCATCTCTCAATCATTGCATCGCATTACATTTTTTAAAACTAGAGCTTTGATCATAAAACTAAGCATTTAAATATCATCTCACTAAGACATATTATTGGCAGATATTGTGACGACTTTATATGCATTTAAACATTAAATAGGATTCTGGATCTGGGAATTCACACTTTATCTGATATAAAGTCAAACCACTATTAATAAATGCCCAGAAGAGATTGATTTAGCTGTGCACTGACTAACTCTTCTCTTGCTGCATTAATTACTGTCAAATGTATTGAATATGCGATGTGTGCAAAGGTGCTAATTGTTTGTTTTCCACACAAAGCAGAAAAACAAAACTCAGTCCTCGTGTGAGTTTAGAGAAGACAGGGAGTCTATATCTATCTATCTATCTATCTATCTATCTATCTATCTATCTATCTATCTATCTATCTATCTATCTATCTATCTATCTATCTATCTATCTATCTATCTATCTATCTATCTATCTATCGCTCCGTCCATAGCTCCATCCATCCATCCATCCATCCGTCCGTCCGTCCATCCATCCATCCATCCATCCATCCATCCATCCATCCATCCATCCATCCATCCATCCATCCATCCATCCATCCATCCATCCATCCATCCATCCATCCATCGCTCCATCCATCCATCCATCCATCCATCCATCCATCCATCCATCGCTCCATCCATCCATCCATCCATCCATCCATCCATCCATCCATCCATCCATCCATCCATCCATCCATCCATCCATCCATCGCTCGATCCATCCATCCATCGCTCGATCCATCCATCCATCCATCCATCCATCGCTCGATCCATCCATCCATCGCTCGATCCATCCATCCATCTATCCATCCGTCCATCCATCCACCCATCGCTCCATCCATCGCTCCATCCATCCATCCATCCATCCATCCATCCATCCATCCATCCATCCATCCATCCATCCATCCATCGCTCCATCACTCTATCCATCCATCGCTCCATCGCTCCATCGCTCCATCCATCCATCCATCCATCCATCCATCCATCCATCCATCCATCCATCCATCCGTCCATCCATCCATCCATTCATCCACCCATCGCTCCATCCATCCATCCATCCTTCCATCCATCCATCCATCCATCCATCCATCCATCCATCCATCCATCCATCCATCCAGAGCAAAAAAACAAACAAATTTTAATTATTAATATTTTGCATTGATATTTTTTATTAAAATCTGCATTAAATTACAACATTTCAACAAGCACTACCATCATGCATATTAATAACTAAACTTTTTTACAGCAATTTTTTTTTGTGTGGATTCTTTCAACATGGAAGAAAATAAACTCAATAAGTTTCAATAACCTGCTGCGTTTTCAAGTATTTGTATAAATATCAAGTATAAGTAGGCTATTTGATGTGTTTTATTGTATATTATGCCTTAACTAATATTATATACTTAGTACATTGCCATGCATTATTATTTAAAAAGGATGTATGCGATGTGTGCATCTTTATAATAACTGACTTATAATAGCTAAAGGAAAGATATTTTCCTGTTCATCATTAAAAGCCATTGAGTGTTAAACACATCACTTCTGCAATTCTTTTCCATATTCTTTCATCCTGTGAATCATCAACGGTTTCTGCTGCAAGTCTTTATTCCTATTGTCTGTCTTTAAGCACAAGATCCAGTCAGGATTTGTTTTATGAATGTAACATCGTCTGCTTAAAAATAAATGCATAATGAGTTGCGTTCCAACTCTCTGTTTATCCTGTTAAGCCGCTTGTCTCTAACTAAGCTCTCTGATTTACTCTCCTTTGTTTCTCCACTCGTGGGAATTCAGAAAAATCATCCAAACGAAAACTGTAGAGCATCGCCCCGATGATGGCACACAATCATGACTCGACGGGCCGCTTTGGATAAAAGCATCTCCCAAACGAGGAAATGTAATGTATGTTATTATCAGCACTTGTTTGGCTATTTACATACATACTTATGTTCATATTTGTGTAATATACTTGGTATAGAAGCAACATTTTACTAGACAGGCATGCAAATAATTAACCCGTGTGCGTCCCTATGGACATTTTTATCTTTTTCAGATTTGTTTTTTTTTTTGATAATTTTGCCTGTGTTAATGCCAACTGGATATATTTTGGTACAGGTGTGTATTTTTATTATAATTTTAATATTTCACCCCCATTTCCTTTAAAAAATCAGTTTTGCAATAGAAACACAAAATAGTTCCACTCATGTCCTCAAGGACAAAAAAAGTCCCATTGAAACCCATTAAAACTGTCATTTTTAATCCCAGGGTCATTTAACCATACAATAATGCAATCTTTGTTAATAGGCTTTCATTCTGTTGGCAAGGCTTCAACGTTTACATTTTTACTATTTTTTACCAGATGGTGCCATTTTCTCAGGTTTGGCCTATAAAACAAATACTTGCTTTATTCCTGTTTTCTGCTTATGCATATTATAGAGCCAACTGTATATGCAGCTATAATTGTGTGTGTGTGTGTGTGTGTGTGTGTGTGTGTTGGCATGGATGTCAGAGTGTGGTTTGTATGTGTGTAATAAAAATATTGTGTGTGCATGTAATATTTGAGAGAGAAACAAATATTTGCTGCATCTAACGGGGAAGATCCGGCACTACGCCCAAACACACTCTCACTGAAAGCTCATCGTTTGAGATATCAAGCTCAAATTGGGAACACAACTTGTTTAGATTTATGCCTTACATTTTCAACATGTTTGAATTCAACATGTTTCATAAAATATATAGTGTATATACAATATTGTTCATAAATCAATTTCATAAACTTAAACCTCTATAACTTGTTTTTGGTTTCACTTTTTAATCTTTTTCTGACGTCAACAATATCTGTCAAGGGTCTTCTTTAAAATGAGACCAAACTTAAGTCTGTGCTCCCACATAAGCTTTACATTTTTATGACATATTTTTGTCCTCTATGGACCTATGTGTCACTTTTTTTGACTTGATGCACTAGGGTTAAGGAATAAATCATTGAATTTTCACTCAGAAATTGTTAGTAAATTTCCCAAATAAGGAAATGTCAAATTAAAAATAAAAATAAAAAAAACCTTTATAGTAAATAATCTTTTTACTTTGTATGCATATTTTTGATCTTTGGGAACAAACACATTTTTGTTTAATATTAAATAAAATGAATAATAGCTAAATAAGTTTGGCTGTAACAAATTAGGGTAACACTGTGTCCTTATTACATATGTTACATGTACTTACCGTATAATAACAGTAAATTTTGCATAATTACATGCAACTAACCCTCAACCAAACCCTAACCCTATAGTAAGTACATGTAGTTGCTTAATATTACTCAGTACTTAAATATATAATTACACTGTAACAATGACACCTTCAAATAAAGTGTAACCCAAATTAGAGTTGTTGTTTTTTAAGTTGGTCCAATATTTTTTTTCAGTGCACTTGCTCAGATTGTACCTTAGTTTAACTTTTAGTTGAAATCTCTTATCTGATCTTTTTGCTTTTGGGATTCCCTGAGATCGGGTGGTGTCGATGTTCTCCATCTCTGAGGGTAATTCCTCATGGTACGAGTGACGTCTGTGCATTCAGTGTTTGGCCAAAAGACACCAGTCTCCTAAACTGCGTCACATGTGTGTAACTGGCACCTTTTATCAGGTTCAGAAGTGCAACGAAGCCTGAAATGGAGACACAGAGGAACAAAGCCCGCAGCAAACTTATTTAAACACAGAAGTATGCAAATGTGTTTTGCTCTCTCTCTCTCTCTCTCTCTCTCTCTCTCTCTCTCACACACACACACACACTTGTTGGTTTCTTCTAGTTGTAGGTAATGGTTAAAGCACACAGCCACGGGCCGTTGATAGCGCTCGGCTGTTTGCTTTGATGGCACTTCTGGGCTTTAAAGCTTCAGGAATACCGAGTCCCAGAGACGAGGCTTTATCTGAACATCAGCGAGGAACTGAGAGTTATTCTGAGAGGCTCTTTGGGTTTTATGTCACGGCTACGGCTCGGAGAATCCTCATGCATGTCCTGTTCTGTAATGTTTGTTTGGTTAGAGGGCTTTTTGAAGGGAATAGCTCTGTTTTCTTTTACTTTATCATTTAACTTTTAATTATGATGAAAGTGCACATGCGCCGCGTTTTCATTAAAAACAAACAAGCGCACAGCTGTAAAAATTAATGTTCACAAGGATTATAATTCTGAAGGCATTAAAGAAAAATAAAATCTGGTAATTTTGCCAACTTTCATGTTATCAAAGAGCAGTTCTGGATAATATGTATCTGGATTACTTACAAATAAGTACTTAGATTA
>JARWKJ010000004.1:57631679-57689179 GCA_029959095.1 Rhinichthys osculus | reverse complement strand
TAGTTCATTTCAGAATTAAAATGTCCTGATAATTTACTCACCCCACGTCATCCAAGATATTCATGTGTTTCTGTCTGAGGACAATTATCATTATAATTATAGTGGACATTAATGGAATCCAACGGGTTGAAGATATATTTCATAATTTTTCTACGCGTGACTATATGCGATTGATCTTGTACATTTTTGATTCACAAAAACAAAATTTCTCTTTGCCTAGATTTAATGTCTTTATCACTGAGATCTCCCTTATTGTAAAATCTCTTAAAGCCATTGATAACAATAAGAACAAGACGTTTCTTATGAATTATGATAATATTTTTCTTACTGGTTGAGGTGTCAGTGTTATTTCTCTCTCTTTTTTTATTTTTATTAAAAAACTAGCCGTCGTCCTGCGTAATGGAGTGCATCAGAGCAGCATCAAGCATATCAAATACATTGGAGTGAATCTCTTATTTGCATATTAAGTTTATTGCCAATAATAATGACAGGTTTGTGAAAGTGTAGAACTCGAAGAGCTCGTGCAAAACACATCTTCAGCACAGCGACTCATTTAAACGCCTCTGATTGGCCGATGTGTTCAACAGACATGTCTGTGATTGGCTACAATGCTCAGCGCTGCAAAAGCACGGTGTACGTACCTTTAATGCAAGGGGGAAAATATAAATAAAACTGTAATATGCACCTCTTATGATTAGGTAATCGCGGCAGCTGTAATCTTATTCACATTTGTTTTTCTGATTAATTGTTTTGCTCTATGAGAAAGACAAGGTAACAAAATATTCGGGGCTTTACTAAAAACATTCTGGGCTTAAGATGTGGTGGTTTAACATGTGGTCAGTCACATGATCATATTCATCAAGGAAGCCAAGCATTTAATGTGACCACGTTGATGCATTTCAAAGTAAACGGCTTTATTGATTATAATGGGACACTTTTCATTTTGACGTGTTGTGCCAAATAGTTTATGACGGCCAATCAACGACGAACATTGTTGAACATTGTTGCATGTAGAATTAAAGAGATTTGTGGCTCATGTCCAGTCAAAAAAGCAGCTATTGCATTTATTATAGATTAAAATAATACATTTTCATTTAAATACAGGTAACATGCAATTCATTGTTTTTAAAAAATGCATTCCATTCTCACTTGAGTATATTATTTTAAAGTACAAAAAAATGCTAAAGTGTACTTCTCTTAATCGTTCATTAGGCGAACCTTCTGGATGCGCTGGTGCTCGGAGACGACGGAGGGAAAGAGTAAGAACATCTCCTGCTGGGCTTTTCTCACAGTGGTGTCCATGAACCCCAGTTCAGATCCCAGTTCAGATCTCGTTTAGATCCCAGCTCAGATCCCAGTTCAGATCCCAGTTCAGATCTTGTTCAGATCCCCAGTTCAGATCTCGCTCAGATCCCAGTTCAGATCTCGCTCAGATCATGTTCAGATCCCAGTTTAGATCCCAGTTTAGATCTCGTTCAGATCCCAGTTCAGATCTTGTTCAGATCCCAGCTCAGATCCCAGTTCAGATCCCAGTTCAGATCTCGTTCAGATCCCCAGTTCAGATCTCGCTCAGATCCCAGTTCAGATCTCGTTCAGATCATGTTCAGATCCCAGTTTAGATCCCAGTTCAGATCTTGTTCAGATCCCAATTCAGATCCCAGTTCAGATCTCGCTTAGATCCCAGTTCAGATCTCGTTCAGATCATGTTCAGATCCCAGTTTAGATCCCAGTTCAGATCTCATTCAGATCCCAGTTCAGATCTCGTTCAGATCCCAGTTCAGATCCCAGTTTAGATCCCAGTTCAGATCCCAGTTCAGATCTCGTTCACATCCCAGTTCAGATCCCACTTCAGATCTCGTTCAGATCCCAGTTCAGATCTCCACTGCTTCTGAGGGCTTTCAGCTCCAGGTTCTGATGATTGCATAAGACAGCCAGATGTTCCTGATGAAGAGATGTTCGGAGACGACGGAGGGAAAGAGTAAGAACATCTTCTGCTGGGCTTTTCTCACAGTGGTGTCAATGAACCCCAGTTCAGATCCCAGTTCAGATCTCGTTCAGATCCCAGTTCAGATCCCAGTTCAGATCTCGTTCAGATCCCCAGTTCAGATCTCGCTCAGATCCCAGTTTAGATCTCGTTCAGATCATGTTCAGATCCCAGTTTAGATCCCAGTTCAGATCTCGTTCAGATCCCAGTTCAGATCTTGTTCAGATCCCAATTCAGATCCCAGTTCAGATCTCGCTTAGATCCCAGATCTCCACTGCTTCTGAGGGCTTTCAGCTCCAGGTTCTGATGATTGCAGAAGACAGCCAGATGTTCCTGATGAAGAGATGTTCAGAGATATTCAGAGATGATCAGAGATGTTCAGAGATGTTCAGAGATGATCAGAGATGATCAGAGATGTTCCTGATGAAGAGATGTTCCTGATGAAGAGATGTTCAGAGATGTTCAGAGATGATCAGAGATGTTCAGAGATGTTCAGAGATGTTCAGAGATGTTCAGAGATGATCAGCGATGATCAGAGATGTTCCTTATGAAGATATGTTCCTGATGAAGAGATGTTCAGAGATGTTCAGAGATGTTCAGAGATGTTCAGAGATGATCAGAGATGTTCAGAGATGTTCAGAGATGATCAGCGATGATCAGAGATGTTCCTTATGAAGATATGTTCCTGATGAAGAGATGTTCAGAGATGTTCAGAGATGTTCAGAGATATTCAGAGATGATCAGAGATGTTCAAAGATGATCAGAGATGTTCAGAGATGTTCAGAGATGATCAGAGATGTTCAGAGATGATCAGAGATGTTCAGAGATGATCAGAGATGATCAGAGATGTTCAGAGATGTTCAGAGATATTCAGAGATGATCAGAGATGATCAGAGATGTTCAGAGATGATCAGAGATGTTCCAGATGAAGAGATATTCAGAGATGTTCAGAGATGATCAGAGATGTTCAGAGATGTTCAGAGATGTTCAGAGATGTTCCTGATTAAGAGATGTTCAGAGATGTTCAGAGATGTTCCTGATGAAGAGATGTTCCTGATGAAGAGATGTTCAGAGATGATCAGAGATGATCAGAGATGTTCAGAGAGGATCAGAGATGATCAGAGATGTTCAGAGATGTTCAGAGATGATCAGAGATGTTTCTGATGAAGAGATGTTCCTGATGAAGAGATGTTCCTGATGAAGAGATGTTCAGAGATGTTCAGAGATGTTCAGAGATGATCAGAGATGATCAGAGATGATCAGAGATGTTCCTGATGAAGAGATGTTCAGAGATGTTCAGAGATGATCAGAGATGATCAGAGATGTTCCTGATGAAGAGATGTTCCTGATGAAGAGATGTTCAGAGATGTTCAGAGATGATCAGAGATGTTCAGAGATGTTCAGAGATGTTCAGAGATGATCAGAGAAATTTCAGAGATGTTCAGAGATGTTCAGAGATGATCAGAGATGTTCAGAGATGTTCAGATATGTTCAGAGATGATAAGAGATGTTCAGAGATGTTCAGATATGTTCAGAGATGTTCAGAGATGTTCAGAGATGTTCAGAGATGATCAGAGATGATCAGATATGTTCAGAGATGATCAGAGATGATCAGATATGTTCAGATATGTTCAGAGATGATCAGAGATGATCAGGGATGTTCAGAGATGATCAGAGATGTTCAGATATGTTCAGAGATGATCAGAAATGATCAGAGATGATCAGAGATGTTCCTGATGAAGAGATGTTCCTGATGAAGAGATGTTCAGAGATGTTCAGAGATGTTCAGAGATTATCAGAGATGTTCAGAGATGATCAGAGATGATCAGAGATGATCAGAGATGTTCCTGATGAAGAGATGTTCCTGATGAAGAGATGTTCAGAGATGATCAGAGATGTTAAGAGATTTTCAGAGATGATGTTCAAGTCCATGCTTGTGTTTATGGTGCTGCAACACTGTAAAAAAATGCTACTTTTTGCTGCTCCATCCTGGCATCGGACAGCGAGGAATGGTCGCTTCACTCCGGCTCCTCGTCGATCCAGGAATTCAGCCGCTCCCGCGCTGGAGCTGACGCGGAACTTATGCACCTGCTGACGCAGGCCGTCGACCACCTCGGGCTCGAGTGGTCGCTACCAAAGGAACCCGCGCCGAACAGGCTCGACGGCTGTTTCCTTCGAAGTCGCCGCCGTGCAGCTTCAGCGAGCAGGCCCGCTCCATTCCTGCCGGAACTTCATACGGAGCTGACGAAGTCTTGGAATGCACCATTCTCCTCGAGACTTCAGTCCCAGGCCTCTGCGTCACTCTCCCAAGTGGACGGCGCCGCCGAGAAAGGGTACACGGCTATTCCCCCTGTGGAAGAGACGGTCGCAGCGCACCTTTGCCCGCCCTCCGCGAGATGGCGGTCTCGGTCAGCCCTCCCGTCGAAAGCCTGCAGAGCCACGTCCGCCTTGGTCGGCCGCGCATATGCCGCCTCCGGCCAGGCCGCGTCTGCTCTCCACTCCATGGCTGTGTTACAGATCCTGTAAGCCGACCTCCTCCGTGAATGGGATGAGAAGGGCCGGGATCCAGCTGCGGTTACAGATCTGAGAAGCGCGACGGATCTCTCCCTCCGCGCCACCAAAACCGCAGCTCAAGCCATCGGACGAGCCATGGCCGCATTGACTGTAACAGAGAGGCACCTCTGGTTGACGCTCGCGGATATGAGGGAAGCTGAGCGAGCCAGCTTCCTGAACGCGCCGCTCTCCCCCACTGGTCTCTTCGGCCCAGCGGTAAACGGGATCGTTGACCATTTTTCTGAAGTGCAAAAGACCACACAGGCCATGAACCTCTTCCTGCCGCGACGCTCGAGCTCAGCTACAGGCCGCTCTCGCGAGAGACAAAGCCAGCCTCCTGTACGAGCTAGCACCCAGCGTCCAGCCCAGCCCCAGCCTTCGCAGCGACGTCAGGGCGGCCGCTCTAGGTCGCGCTCAGACAGCCGTCACAGACCGCCGCCCCCCAGGGGGCCTCGGCAGAAGATCCCGCTGAAGTCTGAGCAAGCGAAGTCCTCCTAACAAAGAGAGAGAAAAGACGTGCGTGTCCCGCCACGGCCGGACCGCTGTCAAAGCTTATTTCCCTGTCAGTCCCCTTCAAACAGGCTACTGCAGTGGTTCATTTAGCAGCCAACGAGCCGGTTTGTCCACCCTCTCGCCTGCACACAAACGCCGTTTTTACGGCGACCCAGAGAAATCTCAAAAAGAGTATTATGTCTGGTCCGGCTCACGCCGTCAGTGTTTTAAGTGTAGTGAAAGTGCCCACGCCCCAGTGTTCACCCCTACACACAAGCACTTCAAATATCCTGTCACCCACAGAGCACACTCTCATAAAGCGCAGAAAAGCCGCTCGAGTGTTGAATATAAGAAATGTGTCCACAGGTCTGTGCCCACTATCTGCCCGCTCTGTTACACGGTCAAGAAAGCAGGTTATGAATGTAAGTCCCGTGCCCGCCAGAGAGCGTTCACGCTTACTGACACAAACCTCCCCCCGGGCGCCGCCCGTGCGTTTAAGCGCTATCACAAAACGCAGGGCGTTAATAAGACGCTCCCCATCCATTTTGATCGGTACGTCAAATACAGGTGTAAGCAGGGAGGTGCACAGGGGGGTTGCTCAGGTTGCCCGGGCAACTGCCCATATGCCCTTCTCACTCAAGTTGCCCTTCTCACTCAAGTTGCCCTTCCGAGAAAAAAATTAAATCGTACAATGGATGCAGAATTTCACGTAGGCCTAGATTAAAAAAAAAAATCGCAAAGCCTCATTCACTTCCATTCGGGCACCGAAAGTGAAAGTCAGTATGAAGGGCAAACGCTGCACGCGACCATAGACTACACGCGACCGGCGTAGGGCCACGCAAATTACTTAAGGCCACGCCTCCATCTCGTGTCATAGTAATAGCGCCGTCAAATGTGTAGCTACAACATCCACGACAAAATGAAGCGAAAGTATTCTTCTGGTCACGAAAAGAGGAAGAAGAAAAAAACCATGAGAGTGAATTGAGGGAACAACAATCAGGTAAACTTGTGTTCTCTCCTCTCTAAGTTTGATGTCAGCAAAGTTTGATGTTTTTCGGTCTTGCTAACCTAGCTGGGCAGGCAGTGCATCTCTTGCATCACTTTGTGGCTGACAAAAGTGAGAGTAAAATACAATTATTTATTACGTTTGATTTTGATAAACGACAAAGTGCAACGGTGTTTGTTTATTGCTGCTCATAAAACATAACCGCGTCGCGTGTGTTATCGTGCGTTCATATGCACGTTGCCGAAATGAAACTCGTATTTTTCAAGCAGAAATATGTGGAGACCAGACATACTGTACAATACATGCACGTGAATGATGGCACTCCCAATCAAAGTACACATTATACTTTTAAAACAAGACACTGATTATCTAGTCTCAGTGTAGTTAAAAACTCTAAACAACTGCACTAATTATGCAAGATAGAAAGCAATGTATTGACAATTTGACATTGATTGACTATTGATTTATAGGCTATATTGAATTAAAAATGTTGATTAGCTGGTCATACTGGTCAAAATGGATGCACATCCCTCAGTAAATAATAACCATAAATAAAGAATTGCTTCAATTTACATGCATTATACAAATTTTAAAAATCATACTGATGCCGAAAATGCCCAGGCTGTAGAAAGAACCAAAGTTAATCCAAAAAGCCAAAGCTCAGGGTTATAATTTATTATTTTCTTCTTATTTATGTTTACGTTAATATTCACTTACTTAATAATATTCACTTATTATCTTAACATTCTATAAATATATTCAATAAATATTGTGTGTTTGAACCTCATTCTGTTCTATATTGTTGTACTTATTCTTTGACTGTTTTGTTTAAAGGAGGGAGGATTGTATGGGAGCGCTGAATTGTCAGGTGTGACTGTGGCAATGGCAAATGGTTTACATAGCTCACGACATCACAGGTCAGGTAGAGGATCCCCTTAGCAGAATTTTGCTTAGGGCCCCAGGGAGGTCAGGATCGGCACTGGGTGTAGCAGTCGATTCTGTTCCTTACCGGAATTCCTGTTCCCTTTACGCAATCATACTACAAATCATGCGTAGTTGCCCAGATGAGCAAAAAGCACAATTGAATGTACAGGAAGCCAAAAGGTTAAAAAAGGATTGTATTTTTTCCGAAATCTAAGCGTTTTTTTGATTTTATTAGAAGCGAGTTTTTCCCCATTTGTCAATTCAATCCAGATGATTTATTTAAAAAAATAAAATAATAATAATAATAATAATTGAAAAACAATAAACAATAATATGAGGAACTCTTTTTCTCATGTGTATTTTGGTGACATTTAACATATTGTTAATACATTTTGTATACTGTTTACAAAGTTGTATATCATAAACCTGTCATCTTTGACGTTTGCAATCTTTATAAATAATAATAAGACCATAATATGAGGCATTGCGTTTGGACATAAACACGATCAGGTAAGGCAATTTGTATGGGCAAAATTCAACTGAATATATTCCTTCATATAGCCCGTGAGTTTTGGGGGTAGTGCCCTTTTTTCAGGTCAGAGCAACTGCCCCACAAAATTTCTGTGCACGTCCCTGGGTGTAAGTCTCGTGCCCGCGCAAATGCGCTCACGCTTACAGAACGCTTTTCCACCCAAAGCGCCGCTCGCGCGTCAAAAAGTGAGGAGAAAAGGTTCCCCATCCCTTATGATTGGGACATCTCCCATAAATCAGCCGGTTTCGGCTTTCAGCGAGCAGCCGTTGCCCAGAACAGAGAGCGCGCGCGCCATTCGCCCCCTAGCAGCTCACATAGCTGCGTGGGAATCTATCCCGGGGATTTCAGAATGGGTGCTGAGCACAATAAAGCAGGGTTATACACTTCAATTCATTCGCCGTCCCCCGCGCTTTCGAGCCCGGACCGCGACGATAGTGAATGCGGAAGTAGCACACCTACTTCACGCAGAAATAGCAAAGCTGCTTTGCAAAGGGGCTATAGAAAAGGTGCCGCCTTCTCTGAGCGAGTCAGGCTTTTACAGCCGTTATTTTCTCGTACCCAAGAAGGACGGAGCCTTCAGACCTATCCTAGATCTGAGACATTTGAACAAAGTGCTTGTGAAAAGACCGTTCAAAATGCTTACGACCAGGAAAATCCTCACGCACCTTCGCCCGAGGGACTGGTTTATTTCTCTAGATCTGAAGGATGCCTATTTTCAGATTCAGATAATACCCCGTCACAGGCAATTTTTGAGATTCGCCTTCGACAGTCAGGTATATCAATACACCGTCCTGCCGTTCGGCCTGTCTCTAGCACCCCGTACATTTACGAAGTGCATGGACGTGGTGCTATCTCACAGAACAGTGCTTCTCAGTCACCTGGAAAGCTTGGGTCTCACGGTCAACTGGACCAAGAGCTCATTACTACCCAGCCAGTCAATTTCCTTTTTAGGAATAGAACTGGACTCGGTGACCATGTCGGCTCGTCTATCGGCACAGCGCGCGCTCCGTGTTCGCCACCTAGCCACGTCTTTCCAGATGGACAGCTTTCTCCCTTTGAAAACAATTCAAAGGATGTTGGGCTGTATGGCATCAGCTGCAGCGGTGCCCCAGCTGGGCCTACTGCGCATGCGCCCGCTCCAACGCTGGTTGAATGCTCGCGCCTCCCGCCGAGCTTGGGTTTCTGGCGGTCAGAAAATCAGAGTGACTCAGACCTGCATAGCGGCTCTGCAGCCCTGGTTAGTGGCCGACTGGTACCAGCTGGTAGTGATGATGGGAACCATCTCTTTTCGGAAAGTCATTTCGTCAGACGCGTCCAACTGGGGTTGGGGCGCGCAGTTCGAGGGCAGACCGGTCTTCGGCCAGTGGTCAGACCAAGAGAGGTGTTTTCACATAAACTGTCTGGAGATGATAGCGGTCGAGAATGCGCTGAAGCGCTTCCTCCTGTTCATACAGGACCAACATGTTCTTGTCCGCTCGGACAACATGTCTGTGGTATCCTATGTAAACCGTCAGGGCGGTGTCAGATCCAGAAATCTCTGCAATCTGACGGAACGCCTCCTTATTTGGTCTCAGATGCAACTGCGCTCGCCCCAGGGGAATGGTCCCTGCACCCCCAAACGGTCCAGAAACTGTGGCGCCTAATCGGCAGGACGGAAGTCGACCTATTTGCGTCAAAAGACAAAGCTCAATGCCCGACGTTCTTCTCGAAGGACGAGGATGCGCTGGCCCAGGTTTGGCCCAGCCTCCGGCTATATGCTTTCCCTCCGGTCTCTCTGTTACCACAGGTGATCAAGAGAATCAGGGAAACGCGCCACTCGGTGCTCCTCATAGCCCCGCGTTGGGAGAATCAGATTTGGTTCCCGGAGCTAGCACGGCTGTCACATACAGCTCCGTGGCCGATTCCGGTGGGGGCAGATCTCCTCTCTCAGGCTCGCGGCACGATCTGGCATCCCCATCCAGAGCGCTGGTCTCTCCATGCATGGTTGATCAACGGGTACTCGTTGCCCTGCCAGAAGGAGTAATGAACACGATCACGCAGTCTAGAGCCCCTTCCACGAGAAGGCTCTACGCGTCTAAATGGTCGGTGTTCTCTGGATGGTGCACCGACAGAGGTCTGGACCCGCGGACATGCGGGGTGGCGCATCTGCTCTCCTTCCTACAAGAGCTGTTGGATAAGGGAAGGTCCCCATCCACGTTTAAAGTATACGTGGCGGCCGTGGCAGCGTTCGCAGAATCGACGCACGGCCAGTCATTAGGAAGACATGAGTTGGTCGTCCGCTTCCTTAGAGAAGCTAGGAGGATGAACCCGCCGCGCCCCCCCGTCGGTTCCCATGTGGGATCTTTCACTGGTCCTAGAGGCCCTGAAAGCTTTTCCCTTCGAACCACTAAATTCCGTGGGGTTGAAATATCTATCACTGAAAACCGTCTTTCTGACTGCACTGTCGTCAGTTAAAACGTGTGGGGGACCTGCATGCGCTGTCTGTCAGCGCATCGTGTCTTGAGTTCGGGCCGAATGACTCTAAAGTCATCCTCAGACCTAGACATGGCTACGTTCCTAAAGTGATGGGCACTCCGTTCAGAGCGCAAGTTATCTCGTTGTCAGCTCTCCCAGCATCTGACAGCGAAAGTGATGTGAACCTCCTCTGCCCTGTCAGAGTGCTGAGGTTTTACATTACGCGCTCCGCCTCATTCAGGCGTTCGGAACAGCTGTTTGTTTCGTTCGGTGGGCGCACCAAAGGTCTCGCCTCCTCGAAAGAGAGCCTGTCCAGATGGATAGTGGACGCTATAGCAGCCGCTTACGTGTCAAAAGGTCTGCAATGCCCTCTGGGCATCAGGGCTCATTCCACGAGAGGCGTGGCCTCTTCGTGGGCATGGTCCAGTGGAATTTCTATCCATGACATATTCAATTCAATTCAATTCAAATTTATTTGTATAGCGCTTTTCACAATACATATTGTTTCAAAGCAGCTTTACAGAAAGTGCATTTCAGAAATGTACATAGAAGAATATAGTTAGTTAATCATCATGTATTAATTTAGGGCATAACATATCGCCGGCGTTGAGTCGTCTCTTCACAGGCGTCGAGTCGTCTCATCGCAGGTGTTGGGGCATCTGAACTCTCCGTGAGAGTCTGGATACAAACTGGAGCTGACGAACGCTATTTACCTCGGGACTGGCGTCCCGAGATAACAGCAGAAAAGCAGATGGGAAATAATTAGCGTAGCTGCTGTTCATAATATTAATGCATTCGATCTGATTCAACAATAGAAGGTAAGCATTATGTGAATGCTTGGCTAAAGAGATGCGTCTTTAATCTAGTTTTGAACTGGGAGAGCGAGTCTGAGCCACGAACAGTATCAGGAAGGCTATTCCAGAGTTTAGGAGCTAAATGTGAGAACGCCCTCCCTCCTTTAGTGGACTTAGATATCCTAGGAATGACCAGAAGCCTCGAATTTAGTGATCTTAACGAACGCGATGGATTGTAGGGCGATAGAAGGTCCATTAAATACACAGGAGCTAAACCATTTAGGGCTTTATAGGTCAGTAGAAGTACTTTGTAATTGATACGGAACTTGATAGGTAACCAGTGCAGAGATGATAAAATCGGTGTTATATGATCATATTTTCTTGACCTAGTAAGAACTCTAGCGGCTGCATTTTGCACTAACTGTAGCTTGTTTATTGAGGATGCAGGACAACCAGCTAATAAGGCATTACAGTAATCTAGTCTCGAGGTCATGAATGCATGAACTAACTTTTCTGCATCGGAAACAGATAGCATGTTACGTAATTTAGCAATGTTTCTAAGGTGGAAAAAGGCAGTTCTTGTAACATATGAAATATGATTTTCGAAAGACAAGTTGCGGTCTAGTATAACACCCAGGTCTTTTACTGTAGTCGATAAGGTAAAAGGACATCCTTCTAAATTAAAGTTGTATTGTAAGAGATTTTGTGGGTAGTTTTTTGGACCAATAAGTAATACCTCCGTTTTATCTGGATTTAATAGCAGGAAATTACACGTCATCCAGCATTTTATATCTTTAAGACATTCTGTCAATTTTGATGAGTTAGTGTTTTCATCTGGTCGTGATGAAATATATAATTGAGTGTCATCAGCATAGCAGTGGAAATTAATTCCATGTTTTCTTATAATATTACCAAGTGGCAGCATATATATTGAGAATAGCAGAGGGCCTAACACCGATCCTTGCGGCACTCCATAGTCTACTGACGTTATCTTCGATTTTTCCCCATTTAAACAAACAAAATGGTAACGGTCCGATAAGTACGATCTGAACCAGCTTAATGCCTGTCCCTGAACACCAGTGTAGTTTTGTAGTCGATCCAAGAGTATTTTGTGATCTATAGTGTCGAACGCAGCGCTAAGATCGAGTAGAACTAATATTGAGATACAGCCTTGGTCAGAAGCTAAAAGTAAATCATTTGTAATTTTAACTAGCGCAGTTTCTGTGCTATGATGCGGTCTGAATCCTGACTGAAATTTTTCATATATCTCATTTTCTTGCAAGAAAGAACACAATTGAGCGGACACAATTTTTTCTAGTATTTTAGACATAAATGGAAGATTTGAAATGGGTCTGTAATTTGCTAAGTTATTTTGATCTAATTGCGGTTTCTTAATAAGAGGTTTTATTACTGCCAGCTTGAATATTTTTGGAACATGACCTAAAGATAAAGACGAGTTAATAATATTGAGAAGAGGCTCTTCCACTACAGGTAACACTTCTTTCAGTAGTTTAGTGGGTATTGGATCTAATAAACATGTTGTTGGTTTAGATGCAATGATAAGTTTATTTAGCTCTTCCTGTCCTACAGTTGTAAAGCGGTGTAGTTGTTCTTGAGGGACGATAATTGAGGCTGAATCATAAGACACCATAGAGGATTGTACATTTACAATTGTATTTCGGATGCTTTCTATTTTCTCATTGAAGTAATTCATAAAATCATTACAACTATACTGTAACGGAATAATTTGCTCGGGTGATGTCTGTTTATTTGTTAGTCTAGCCACGGTGTTAAATAAAAACCTTGGATTATTTTGGTTATTTTCTATTAGTT
This sequence comes from Rhinichthys osculus, assembly GCA_029959095.1. Classification (NCBI taxonomy): domain Eukaryota; kingdom Metazoa; phylum Chordata; class Actinopteri; order Cypriniformes; family Leuciscidae; genus Rhinichthys; species Rhinichthys osculus. Next base: position 57,676,607 of record JARWKJ010000004.1, on the reverse strand, counting down.
TGCGGAGATGCTCAGCCCTGGCTGCTTTTAGAGCCTTTTTATAACGTGACACACTGTCTTTCCACGCGATTCTAAAGACCTCTAAATTAGTTTGTTTCCATTTACGCTCCAAGTTACGAGTTTCTCTCTTGATAGCATGTGTAGTACTATTGTACCATGGTGCTTTAGTTTTCTCTCTAACCTTTTTTAATCTAATTGGTGCAACAATATCTAATGTACTAGAGAAAATGGTGCTCAAACTGCTGGTCATTTCCTCTAGTTCATCTGTTTGTTTGGGTTCACTGAGCAGCTGAGATAGATCAGGTAAGCTATTTGAGAATCTATCTATAGTGATTGGAAGGATTGTTCTGCCTGGTCTATAACGCGGCGCAACATGACAAATTTCAGCAGTACGTATTATATAAGTTACCATGTGATGATCAGTGAGATCGTCACTTTGCGGTATAATATCTATATCGGTTGGATCGGTTCCATATGATATAATTAAATCTAGTGTATGATTTAGACGATGAGTTGGACCACTGACGTTTTGCTTGACCCCAAAGGAATTTAATAAATCTGTAAACGCAGCCCCTAACGCATCATTTGTGTTATCTACGTGTATGTTAAAATCTCCAACAATTATTGCTTTATCAGCATTGACCAATAGATCTGAGAGAAAGTCTGCAAACTCTTTTAGGAAATCAGTGTAGGGCCCTGGCGGTCTATATACAGTAGCCAAGGCTAGAGATAATAGGGATTTCTTTCTTACATCTAAGAGCGTAACATTTAGCACAAGTACTTCAAACGAATTAAACCTGTGACCTGTTTTCTGAGTAACATTAAGAATATCTCTATAGATTGTTGCAACACCGCCGCCACGACCGATCAGACGGGGCTCATGCTTATAACAGTATCCTGGGGGAGTGGACTCATTTAGACCGAAATACTCGTTTGGTTTAAGCCAGGTTTCAGTAAGGCAAAGTACATCGAAGCTATTATCTGTGACCATTTCATTTACAATAACCGCCTTAGGTGTGAGCGATCTAATGTTTAGAAGACCTAGTTTTAGAAATTGTTTTTGTTCACTGATATTTAGATTTTCTGGTTTAATTACAATAAGATTTTTCCTAGATCCTACACTAGATTTATTGTTTGGCCTCACTAGACGAGGAATAGACACAGTTTCTATATAATGTTCTACACTACTTATATCAATTAAGTTGGGACAGCAAAGACTGTGAATTGGACTTTGACTTACTAGTCAGATGGTGTGCAACGTCTTGGAGATGTTGTCCGACAGCACAGCCGCTCCGATTCTGCTGGGGTGCAGGCCATCAGCACGGTAGAGCCTAGGTCGCTCCCAGAACAGATTCCAATTATTTACAAAGAGCAGTTTCTGTTCATTACACCATGACATTAACCATTCATTTAGAGCAAATAGTCTACTGAACCTTTCTTGTCCTAGTCGGTACGTGGGAAGCGGTCCAGACACGATGATCGTTGCCTCAGGCGCTGTGCTGCGTACCGCCTCGATCAGGCTCCTGTAATCCTTCTTCAGAACCTCCGTCTGCCGCAGCCTGATGTCGTTCGTTCCCGCATGGAGGACAACGGCTCCGACGCGCTCGTCACCGTTCAGGATCTCGGGAACCTGTGCGGCGACATCAAGAACACGAGCACCAGGAAAGCAGTGAGTGCGCACCTTACCCTTACCTGAGGTAGCGCGGACATGACGGACCATGGAAGTGCCGATGATCACGGCGTTGTCGCGTTCCGACTCGTGGAGAGGGGAGAAGCGGTTCCGAGTGGAGATCTCGAAGACCGGGAGGGGCGGAGAGGTTCTTGCTCTGGTCCTGGCTCGTGTCTTCCGCTGTGGGATCACCCAGGGTCCATGGTGTTGTGTAGGTGCCGGAGTGAATGAAGCCAGAGATGATCGCGTCCTCCTGGGCAGAGAAACGCACGGAGTAGAGGAAGTCGGAGTCAAAAAGTTACTAACCACTGACTTGTGAGCATCGGCGCGTGACGTTTCAAGCGCTGATCGCCGATCCCGCAGCTCGGCTTGCCTCTCCAGCAGACCACGGATCTGTTTCTCCACCGATTCCAGTTCCAATCGCACCGACATCAGCTCGAATGTGTCCTCACCTGCACTCAGAGGTAACGTTAGACACACATCCGATATGTTCGCCATTATAACAGATGAACAGTAAATTAGCAGTGATACTACCAATATCACTACTAATTTAGGACTGGAATGCTGGATATAACCTGTATCCTTTCAGTGAAACGGGTGTAAAATCAGACGGTCAATAAGCGCGAGCCCACGCGTGAAATGCTAGCGGGCTAAAAGCTAGTAGCCGAGATTCGCAAAGTTGGATCTAAGTAGCGATATCAAAGCAATCCGATTGTTTTTTATTTTTTTATAGGGAATAGTATCGAGGATAGGTTCACACGATATAAAAATAGAAAGTGCTTGTTAATAAATGAGTGGTAAAGAAGAAAATCAAGGATTAATGAATCAATTCGACGGAGCTCTAAACACAAACAAACACCGCCCGCGCATGCGCAGATTGAACAGGATACAAGACGATTTGCATATGTGTACATATGTGTAGCGGTGGGCTGGAGCTCCCCGTCTACCTTTGTAAGGTTTTATAACCTAGAAGTTCCTGCCTTGCAGGCTAAACTGTTGTCAGTTTAAAGGAGAGGTGTATTCTGCCCAGACCTCCTGCTCAGATCACTCTCACATGACCCAGCTCTCCTGGTTGAGCTGCACTAAGTAGGGTATGTGCCATGTGCCTATACAGACCGGTGCGCTGCTCTGTATTCCCTATACGCAATACGAGAGAACCTCTCGTAAGAGAACGATACTCGGTTACTAACGTAACCTCGGTTCTCTCTAGAGAGGGAACGAGTATTGCGTAAAAGGCCGTGCTCGCGCCACGAGCGACTTCGCTTCAGTCGTCGAAAAACCAGGGAAGTCAGCCTACAGCCCCTTCTTTTATACGCTAAGCCACGCCCATTCTGGCGGGCTGTGATGCTATGAAGGCACGAGCGCCCTTCATTGGGCGTGACGTCACGCGGGGCTCACTGGTAGGCTGCAGCAGATGCCAGCAGGGCAGCCAATGAGCACGCGAGATGGCCTGGTCTAGGTCTGCTAGCTGCTGCACTGCGTTGACAATGAATACAAAATTAAGGATAATTTTTGGCTTCAATATCTCGAGAAGATGAATCTTTCCCGTAGCGTAAGCTAAACTTACGCAATACTCGTTCCCTCTCTAGAGAGAACCGAGGTTACGTTAGTAACAGAGTATCGTTCTCAAATTACATTTATGGTTTGGTTCAAATCTTATGTTTTGATGTAAACATTTATTTTGATCTGATTAGTTACAAGGTCGTTTGTGACGTCAGAAACACCAGCGATTTCAAACCGTGTTTTTGAGACTGTCTTTGGTTCACTGCAGTTTTAAGCAGAAAATACTCAGCAATGCTGTCGACTTATGAACTTACACATGGTGTGTCTTAAAGCGCATTAAAAACACCACATAGACACATAAACAAAATTAAAAGCTGGATTTACACCACAGGGGGACTTTAAGTAACATGTAGTTACTACAGGGTTTAGTTTGGTTTGGTTTAGGGTTAGTTGCATGTAATTATGCATAATTTATACTTATTAAATGCATGTTTTATGTGTAACAATGACACTGTAAAATAAAGGTCCTTTCACACTGGACGCGATTTTGACGCACGAATAATTCCCGCAATAGTTTTATTTTTTGATCAGCTGTTTGTGTAATGAGTGCTTCCACACCGAACGCGAATGTGCTGCGGCGAAAAAGCGGCTTTTATTTTTTTAGCTTCGATGTTGATTTTTTTTTTTACTTTTGCGGCGACAGAAAAGGCTTCAGCCAATCACATACAAGGAAACAAAGGTGAAGCTTGTTGACGCTTTGGCTGCTCTGACGTAGCAGCATTATGTGCGAGAGAAGAGAAGTGTCACAACATGAAATGTAAACTAAAAACAAGCAATACATTGAAACTAGAAACCTTTTATAATGACAGCATTTTTATATTGCCTATTCCGCATCTCAACGCACGCATACCCATCATTTATGACATGACGTTGTTTGCTTAGAGACCAAAAGAACGAGGCATGGGATAAAATAGCTGATAGTTGGTGTCTCTGGCGAGTTGATGAAGTGCTTGCTGATATAATATTTTTGACTATTCATTATTATTATTAATGTATCGTATCGTTGGCTATGCATCGAGATGCGTATCGCATCGCCCTCAGCTATGGAGATGCACATCCCTAGCCCAATATATCGAAAACATTTGGAATGGGTCAGACATAATTTTGACCACTTATTAAGTTTTGTTTTGTAGAAAGCCTTTCTTTAAAGTGAATTTCGTTTTGTATAAATTGTATCTTAATTTTAATCAATGTTTCATCAACAAATTGCCTGGATTGCCGTTACGCGTCCGGTGTGAAAGGGCCTTTTACCCACCTCTTTTCTACAAGGGATCACTGGTAATACAGGTGAAACTCGAAAATTTTTAATTTTATGAAAACCTTTTCACAATATTCTAATTTTGAATTTGGGGTTTTCATAAGCTGTAAGCCATAATCATCAAAATTATAAGAAATAAAGGCTTGAAATATCTCATGTAATCTGCATGTAATTGTCACAGATTGAGAGGAAACAAACAGATCTCGTGCAAGTAAAGTATTTATTAGCCTCTTGAAACAATCAGCAGGTAAGCATTTAAAGACATCAGACTGGAAAGTTCGTCAGGAACTGGATTGACAGAGTCTCTTATCTGTTGCAGATGTGTTGGTGGCGAACTTGGACGAGGGACGCCGATCAGACGAGAGAAGCCAAACGGAACAGAATGCAGGCGGGAATCTTCACGGAACTGGTGAGTTTCAGGTAAGTGAGAATCTTCAAAGTAGAAGCGGGAGTCAGGACGTCAAGGTTTAATCGACGAGACCAGACGGTGAACTGAGGGAACTGGTGCAGTTTATAAAGGTGAAGGTAAGTGAATGCTGAGTGGTATCAGGTGAGGAAGACAGGTGACGGTGATTAGTATTCTGGAGATGACGAACGAGTGGGCGGAGTAAACAGGTCTGGTGCTGATGCTTGTGTATCCGTGACAGTAATGAGTCTATATAATATATCAGTTTCACCTTTTAAGTTGAATTACTGAAATAAATGAACTTTTGCACAATATTCTAATTTTTCGAGTTCCACCTGTAATCCCATATAATTAGCAGGTAAATGTAATTATGTCATAATATCATTGGCTTGTTGGATAGTGTAAATCAGGCCTAAATGATGTTTGACTTCAACATGGAAACTGTGTAAACATGTAAACATCAAAAGGAATTCTATTGGACTAAAATTAAACATATTGAACATATTTTACAGTAGATTCGCATATTTGCAGTCTCATGTCTTAAATAGATGGAGAGTCGTAAGGATTAATCTGATATGATTCTGTTTGTGAATGCCATTTAGCGAAATAAGATCAATATTTCACTCTCAGCATTTCTGCAGTTGAGCGTCTGTGGAAAGACTGTACGTCTGAGTCACCGATCCCGTGGGAAAAACCCAAATGAGATTCTGAAGTGGTTTTCCAACAGAAAAAAAGCATCAGGAATGTTTTCGGGGGCTTAGTAAAACAAGAACAACTCATTTTGCTTTGCATTTGATTTAAACCTACTTCTGAACTACATTTCTACGTGTGGAGAATCTGTCAAGCAAACAAAACATTAATATTTTTTTTCCCAGGCAATAACTACAGACTTAAGATTGCAAATATTTGGCAGAGCAAAGCGAGTGATGCCAGATTTGCATTTGAGAATAAACAATTCATCCGGTCTCTAAATGAGATGTTGCAGCATGTGCAAACAGAAAAGCACTGAACTGTGAACAAGAACAATAATCAGGGGGAAAAAGGGAAAAGGAAAGCACTGTTTCCCTTGAAGAAAACAGGAATAAGATGAAGAGAGTGGGCCCTCGACGGGACTCTTGAAATCAAGTGAAGTGCGGTTCAAACTGCATCGCGAATGAATCAAAAGCTCTCATTGATCAAGCCATTGATTAGGATTTGGTGTTTTAATTAAAGCTGACACAGTGTGGTGACGTCTCTTTAAACACCGTCAGTGATGTAATCACCATTGAAGACCAATTACCTCAGCGAGCTGGACACAGTGTGAGGCGGCCGGGGGTTCAGCTTCATGTGATGTTGGACTGGAATCTAAGTTTGTTTCCGCCACAGAACAGAACATTTTAAAAGACTATTGTGACTTTTTGTCTCACAATTGTGAGTTATAAAGTCAGAATTGCGTGATATAAACATGCAATTCTGGGAAAAAAGCCAAAATAATATAAATTCCGACTGTAATCTCACGCAATTCTGACTTTATATCTCGCAATTCTGACTTTATAACACAATTCTGAAATAATATCTCGCAATTCTGACATTATATCTCGCAATTCTGACTTTATAACCCAATTCTGACTTAATATCATGCAATTCTGACCATATCTCGCAATTCTGACTTTATATCTCACAATTCTGACTTTATATCTCACAATTGCGACTTTATTTCTCGCAATTCTGACTTTATATCTCACAATTCTGACTTTATATCTCACAATTCTGACTTTATATCTCACAATTCTGACTTTATATCTCACAATTCTGAGTTTATAACATGCAATTCTGACTTTATATCTCACAATTGCGACTTTATTTCTCACAATTCTGACTTTATATCTCGCAATTCTGACTTTATATCTCGCAATTCTGACTATATCTCGCAATTCTGACTTTATATCTCACAATTCTGACTTTATATCTCACAATTGCGACTTTATTTCTCGCAATTCTGACTTTATATCTCGCAATTCTGACTTCATATCACACAATTTTGACTATAACGCAATTCTGACTTAATATCTCACAATTCTGACTTTATATCTCGCAATTGCGACTTAATTCTCACGCAATTCTGACTTTATATCTCGCAATTCTGACTTAATATCATGCAATTCTGACTATATCTCGCAATTCTGACTTTATATCTCGCAATTGCGACTTAATCTCACGCAGTTCTGACTTTATATCTCGCAATTCTGACTTTATATCTCGGAATTCTGACTTTATAACACAATTCTGAATTAATATCTCGCAATTCTGACATTATATCTCGCAATTCTGACTTTATAACCCAATTCTGACTTAATATCATGCAATTCTGACCATATCTCGCAATTCTGACTTTATATCTCGCAATTCTGACTATATCTCGCAATTCTGACTTTATATCTCACAATTATGACTTTATATCTCACAATTGCGACTTTATTTCTCGCAATTCTGACTTTATATCTCACAATTCTGACTTTATATCTCACAATTGCGACTTTATTTCTCACAATTCTGACTTTATATCTCGCAATTCTGACTTCATATCACACAATTTTGACTTTATAACGCAATTCTGACTTAATATCTCACAATTCTGACTTTATATCTCGCAATTGCGACTTAATCTCACGCAATTCTGACTTTATATCTTGCAATTCTTTCTTAATATCATGCAATTCTGACTATATCTCGCAATTCTGACTTTATATCTCGCAATTGCGACTTAATCTCACACAATTCTGACTTTATATCTCGCAATTCTGACTTTATATCTCGGAATTCTGACTTTATAACACAATTCTGAATTAATATCTCGCAATTCTGACATTATATCTCGCAATTCTGACTTTATAACCCAATTCTGACTTAATATCATGCAATTCTGACCATATCTCGCAATTCTGACTTTACATCTCGCAATTCTGACTATATCTCGCAATTCTGACTTTATATCTCACAATTCTGACTTTATATCTCACAATTGCGACTTTATTTCTCGCAATTCTGACTTTATATCTCACAATTCTGACTTTATATCTCACAATTCTGACTTTATATCTCACAATTGCGACTTTATTTCTCGCAATTCTGACTTTATATCTCACAATTCTGACTTTATTTCTCGCAATTCTGACTTTATATCTCGCAATTCTGACTTTATATCTCACAATTGCTACTTTATTTCTCGCAATTCTGACTTTATATCTCACAATTCTTAGTTTATAACATGCAATTCTGACTTTATATCTCACAATTGCGACTTTATTTCTCACAATTCTGACTTTATATCTCGCAATTCTGACTTCATATCACACAATTTTGACTTTATAACGCAATTCTGACTTAATATCTCACAATTCTGACTTTATATCTCGCAATTGCGACTTAATCTCACGCAATTCTGACTTTATATCTTGCAATTCTGACTTAATATCATGCAATTCTGACTATATCTCGCAATTCTGACTTTATATCTCGCAATTGCGACTTAATCTCACGCAATTCTGACTTTATATCTCGCAATTCTGACTTTATATCTCACAATTCTGACTATATCTCGCAATTCTGACTTTATATCTCACAATTCTGACTTTATATCTCACAATTGCGACTTTATTTCTCGCAATTCTGACTTTATATCTCGCAATTCTGACTTCATATCACACAATTTTGACTATAACGCAATTCTGACTTAATATCTCACAATTCTGACTTTATATCTCACAATTGCGACTTAATCTCACGCAATTCTGACTTTATATCTCGCAATTCTGACTTAATATCATGCAATTCTGACTATATCTCGCAATTCTGACTTTATATCTCGCAATTCTGACTTTATATCTTGGAATTCTGACTTTATAACACAATTCTGACTTAATATCTCGCAATTCTGACTTTATATCACGCAATTCTGACTTTATAACACAATTCTGACTTAATATCATGCAATTCTGACTATCTCGCAATTCTGACTGTATATTTCGCAATTCTGACTTTATATCTCACAATTGCGACTTTATTTCTCGCAATTCTGACTTTATATCTCACTACTTTGACTTTAAATCACACAATTGCGACTTTATATCACGTAATTCTGACTTTATTTATATCTCACAATTCTGACTTTATATCTCATAATTCTGACTTTATATCACGCATTTCTGACTTTATATCTCATAATTGTGACTTTATATCACGCATTTCTGACTTTATATCTCACAATTGTGACTTTATATCACGTAATTCTGACTTTATATCAGATTTATATCACTTTATATATAGATTTTTTGACCTATAAACATTTAAACTTCAGCATCAGGATGTAAACATGCGATAGACGGACGTGTTTGAGTTTAAGTTACCGAACAACTCTTAAATTCAGATTTTTTTTAAAGTCTGATTTTTTTTCCATCATCACACAAAAATGTCACAGAATCTGCCAATAGATGAAGCTCTTCTTTTATTCCCCGTCACGGCCTTGACTCTCCCAACAACCTTTGAAAGAGAAATATTTCTTTGCAAGCAATGTTCACATGCTCACAAAAATGTTCACAAAAAGAAACTTGAAAGGAAATAAATATGAGAGGAATTATCACGAGTGTTTTTGTAATTGTGTTTTCTCCTCATGATTGGACTGTCACTCAACGGCGATGAATATGCCAGAAAAAAAAGACATCGGTGTGTGTTTGTGCTTCACAAAGACACACAGATAAACGGAAGACGACAACAGCGGGTCAGGTTTATGGAAATGATGGGGTCTCGAACAGCCCTCGGAGGGAACGACACCAGATCTGACACATACTGTAGCAAATGTAACATATACGAAGGAGGGTATATTTGGTTATATAGCAAATAAATCTGGCTATAGAAGGAATAATTAATGATAGAGGCTACAGAAGATAAAAGTTCGTCTCAGGGAGGTGTTGAAAGTGTAAATAACAACACAGAACCGGATGATTTCAATTTGGTGTTGGTACCATGTATTACGTGACACACAAAGACAGAACAACAATGACAATACCAATAATGTTTCCAATCTGCAGAAAGGTTCAGTAGTTCATAAGAAAAACACAAAATATAATTCAGAAAACTGGAGAATACTCAGATTAAAAGTAATCCACAACACACTCTAGAACTCTATCTTGGGTTCAACAGGAATAGTCCGTGGGCCGCAAATAGTCCATGAGCCAAAGTTTAAAGAATGGCTGTGTGTGTGTGTGTGTGTGTGTGTGTGTGTGACTATGAGTGTGTGTGTGTGTGACAATGAGAGTGGAGGGGGTGAGCAGACTACAACAGCCTCCTACCAACCCCACAAGGCGATGATGTTACTGGGCAGGTAATAATGGCTCGCCATCAACTGGCCCGCAACTGGTCGCTTAAGATTTATTTAGGAGATGTCATTTGTGATTCTTTCATACGTTAAACGTTCAAGAGCTGCGAATCTTCTGCATGTATCCTCGTGTATCCTATTAGTTCATTTTGTGACCGTGGACTGAGTTTTATGGCATTTCGTTTATCTATAGTCCAAAAGTTGACGTAAAAAATAATGTTGGTTTACTTAAAAAAAGTGAGTTACCTGGTTGCCTTAAAATTTTGAGTTCATTGAAATATATATATTTTTTATTTAAGACAAAGAAGGAGATTGCATAAATCAAGAGAATCGCAAATGCTATTGTTATCTGAACCACATTAATTATCTAAGTTGATTTGACAAAAAAAAAAAATTGTGATCAAATCATGAATATAATTTTTTTACAGTGCACATGTAAAATGTCTTTCTGTGTGGAACGTGGAGCAAAAGAGCACAAACGAATCTGAACAAGTGGAGTGTGGGAAAGTTTAACAAACAAACAAATAAATAAACAAATAAACAAATAAATAAACAAATAAACAAACAAACAAATAAACAAATAAATAAATAAATACTGTGCAGGGCTGCCAACTCTCACACACTCTCGAAATACACACCGTGTTCATGCAAACACATCCGATCTCTCAGTTTCATCTCAGAGCAAAACATTTAATCATGGAATTCAAACAATAAATGTGTTGTTAACACTTAACAATAAGGTTCATTAGTTAACATTAGTTAATGTATGAACTAACAATGAGCAATACATCTGTTACAGTATTTATTAATCTTTGTTAATGTTAGTTAATGTTAGTGTTTGTTCATGTTAGTTCACAGTGCATTAACCAATGTAACAAATACAACCTTTGATTTTAATAATGTATTAGTAAATGTTGAAATTAATATAAACTAAGAATAATTAATTAATGCTGTAGTATCGTTGTCACGATGTGGGTTTGTGTCCTGTCTTGTTCTTTGGTTCCCTGTCTTGTTCCTTAGTTTTCCCAGGTGTTTCAGATTTTCCCACGCCCCCTTGTTATCTTGTTAGCTTGTTAGCTCGTTTGTACTTGATTATTTAAGCCCTGTGTTTCTGCCCTGTCTTTGTGAGTTGTTATATGTTTCAGGATTAACGTGAGTGTTGGTTTCCCAGTGTTAAGATTCTTGTTCCGCGTTCTGAGTTTCTGTTTGAGTTTATTTAAATAAAGCGTGTAAACTGCGTTTGGATCCAGCCTCCTATCTGCCTTCACCGCACCACGTTACAGAACAACTCACCAAGACATGGATCCAGCAGTTGTCAGCAACCAGGCCCTCAGAAGTTTCCTTGCCTCGATATTTCAGGAAGGCTAGTCCATCGAGACGTACGTGAGGGACTTTATGTCGTGCTGTCGTCTGGGGGCTTTAGACGACCTTGAGCTCATGGACTTGTTTTGGAGCGGGTTGGACGAGGACGTTGCCCAGTTAATGCCGGATGACTGTACCAGCTGGACCCTGGAGGGGTATGTCAACCTGGCCCTCTTCAGGAGCGGTTCATCATTTACTGTGGGCGTGGAGGAGAAGAAGCGGCGAGAGCCTGCAATTCACGTCTGCCCAGCCGAGACCGCGCTCCTCAAGCCCGCGCCTCACGTCTGCTACGCCAAACCCACTCTTCGTGTCGGACCCCTCGAGCCCGTATTCCGCACTGGTTCTGTTGAATTTGCTAATCCAGAGACCGCGGCGGAGGTTTCGCCGGCCGAACCGGAGTTTGAACGCGTGCCAGCCGGCGCGAACGAGTCAAGTGAGTCAAGTGCCGCCGAGTCAAGTGCCGCCGAGTCAAGTGAGTCAAGTGCCGCCGAGTCAAGTGAGTCAAGTGCCGCCGAGTCAAGTGAGTCAAGTGCCGCCGAGTCAAGTGAGTCAAGTGCCGACGAGTCAAGTGAGTCAAGTGCCGCCGAGTCAAGTGAGTCAAGTGCCGCCGAGTCAAGTGAGTCAAGTGCCGCCGAGTCAAGTGAGTCAAGTGCCGACGAGTCAAGTGAGTCAAGTGCCGACGAGTCAAGTGAGTCAAGTGCCGCCGAGTCAAGTGAGTCAAGTGCCGCCGAGTCAAGTGAGTCAAGTGCCGACGAGTCAAGTGAGTCAAGTGCCGCCGAGTCAAGTGAGTCAAGTCCCGAGTCAAGTGAGTCAAGTCCCGAGTCAAGTGAGTCAAGTCCCGAGTCAAGTTAGTCAAGTCCCGAGTCAAGTAAGTCAAGTCCCGAGTCAAGTGAGTCAAGTCCCGAGTCAAGTGAGTCAAGTCCCGAGTCAAGTGAATCAAGTGCCGTGTCAAGTGAATCGAGTGAGTCAAGTGCCAAGCCAAGTGATTCAAGAGCCGAGTCAAGTGGGTCAAGTGCCGAATCTAACCAAGTGAGTGAATCCAGCCTAGTTAAAGATTCAAGCCCAGTGAAGCGCCGTCGCAGAAGGAAGAGGAGGACTCTTTTGGCTCGCCAGGCTCCGGAGGGCGTTCCCAGATGCCTCGCCCTGCCGGCCCCGCCTCTGCGCCTCGCCCTGCCTGCGCCCTTCAAGCTCCGGGAGGGCTTTCCTGAACCCGTGGATTTCCCCAAGTATTTTTTTGGGGGGGGGCAAGGGTCGGGCGAGGAGACCATGAAGGCTGCGCCGCCATGGTCGTCTGCAGGGGCTTCACCTCCATGGCCGCCATCACGTCCTGCTCCGCCCTGGACTTCGCCTCGTCCTGCTCCGCCCTGGCCTTCACCTCGTCCTGCTCCGCCCTGGACTTCGCCTCGTCCTGCTCCGCCCTGGCCTTCACCTCGTCCTGCTCCGCCCTGGACTTCGCCTCGTCCTGCTCCGCCCTGGCCTTCGCCTCATCCTGCTCCGCCCTGGCTGTCGCCTCGTCCTGCTCCGCCCTGGTCACCAGGCCCGCCTTACCTAGGTCCAGGTCCCGTTCCCCTGCATGGACCTGGCCCCCCATCCCTCCCCCAAGACCGCCCTCCTGGACTTTTGTTTGTTTTATTGGGCTTCAGGAGCCGCCCTTAAGGGGGGGGGGGGGGGGGGGGGGTTATGTCACGATGTGGGTTTGTGTCCTGTCTTGTTCTTTGGTTCCCTGTCTTGTTCATTAGTTTTCCCAGGTGTTTCAGATTTTCCCACGCCCCCTTGTTATCATGTTAGCTCGTTTGTACTTGATTATTTAAGCCCTGTGTTTCTGCCCTGTCTTTGTGAGTTGTTATATGTTTCAGGATTAACGTGAGTGTTGGTTTCCCAGTGTTAAGATTCTTGTTCCGCGTTCTGAGTTTCTGTTTGAGTTTATTTAAATAAAGCGTGTAAACTGCGTTTGGATCCTGCCTCCTATCTGCCTTCACCGCACCACGTTACAATCGTTCATTCTTAGTTCATGTTAACTAATTAATTTTATCTAATGAACCTTATGGTAAAGTTTTACCAATGTGTTTTTGTGGCTAATTTCTTCCGCTATACTACGAGTTATAGCACCAAATAAACATGAATGAATATCGAAATGAATATTGAAAGAGACTGTACAACTTAATCAGTGTTATCGTTCATAATAATTGTTATAACAATGCTTCCAACATCGCATATTGCAAGACAACAGGAGTCAGTGATTTACATCGAGGTTTAGCATTAAACAGATGCAGTCTATGGAGAAGTGATTAATGCAAACGCACGAGCAACAGAAATCCCTACAGCTGCAGACGCCCAGAACAGATGCAACATTATTCAAAGCAGTCTGCAAACAAAACCATGATGAATGTTTTGTTTCCGCCGTGCTGCATACACACACACACACACACACACAACACAACAACCACCTCTGAAATCTATAACAATGCATTTACGCACAGGCTTTTTCAATAGTCTCAGTGCGGCCTGATTCACTGCATCAGACTGCATCGGCTGATAGCGCGCGTGTGTGTGTGTGTGTGTGTGAGATCTTATGGGGTTTTGATTTATTTCATCGTTCCCCGTGGTCTACGGAGCACTCAAAAAGCGCTAATGCCATGTATCGGGACAGGAGCCATAAATCACACGCTCAGCTGAAGAGGAGACGCCGTTCTGTGATTTTGACACTGAACTCTGAACCCTAGAGACCCTCAGCAGGGAGAGAGAGGGAGAGAGAGGGAGAGAGAGAGGGAGAGAGAGAGAGAGAGAGAGAGAGAGAGAGGGAGAGAGGGAGGGAGAGAGAGAGGGAGAGAGAGAGGGAGAGAGAGAGAGAGAGAGAGAGAGAGAGAGAGACATCTGTTCACCTCTTCATGTCTTACAAGAGACTCTGAGTGAGTTTATGGGAATAAAAAGTGTGTCAGAATGTGCTCTCACTATAAATTAAAGTCCCCCTTAATCTTTGATCACCAAATATTTTCCTTGAAAAAATGTCTTCATGGCTTAAAATATCTTGACTGTAACTCGACACCCTCGCCTCATTTAGAATGCGCGGTTTTATGAATATGCAAATGAGCCCCGCCTCCACTCACTCCCTCAGCTCAGAGATCCACTGGTTGACGATCACACGTTGATCTGATTGGTTACAAGGTCGTTTGTGACGTCAGAAACACCAGCGATTTCAAACCGTGTTTTTGAGACTGTCTTTGGTTCACTGCAGTTTTAAGGAGGAAATACTCAGCAATGCTGTCGACTTATGAACTTACACATGGTGTGTCTTAAAGCGTATTAAAAACAAAACCCCAAATTCAAAATTAGAATATTGTGAAAAGGTTTTCATAAGCTGTAAGCCATAATCATCAAAATTATAACAAATAAAGACTTGAAATATCTCACTTTGCATGAAATGAGTCTATAGTTTGACCTTTTACGTTGAATTACTGAACTTTTGCACGATATTCAAATTTTTCGAGTTTCAACTGTAGTTTTTAATCGATATTTAGAAAAAAATCGCAAAAGTTTTGCGCAAATCTGTAATGGAAACGTGCCTACAGGGTGTGTTTTAACATTAAGTATAATGTTTTTCAGTGTGTGAAGCCATGCTTGTATTTTCTGTGAAATCGAAACAGTCGTCTTCCACAGGAAATTAGAAATCTGGACTCAATGAGCTTTATAAACCAGTCAAACTGAGGTATCTCAGAAAGCAGCATGATTTCACCAGCCAGCTTTGTCTCTTATGACGCTCGCTGCAAATCTGTTGAGGATACAAAAGAAGATTTCCCAGCATATGCCGGTGAACTTTTGGATCTGCATAAAAGTGCTGAATGTGAAAATGTTTGTGTGACGCACAAACACCTGCTTTCTACTTTTAGCTTGTGCTTGTGTTTGAGTTTGAGCAAACGCGCGGATCTCTCATTTCGAGTGACATAAACCCGCCGAAGTCTCTGGCTAATGCTCACAGAATCCATTCGTGAAATACATCAAATGAAGACCATTGGCTTTAGTCTTGTGAAGCTCAATATTCCAGTCAATGTTGCACCTGGTAAACAGATCAATAGGTCTCATGTCCCTGTGGTCAGTCGTTAATTAAACTGTGCCGTTCATTAAAAGTGAAAAATAAGATCAAACGACTGTAAATGGATGTAGTCTGTCCTTGAAGGACTGTGAAGGAGATGTATGTGAGTCTTCAATCTCTGCGTGTCACTGTATAATGATGGCAACGGGAGTTTCAGTGCTTCATAAGGCAGGTTTCATCCTAAAACCAAAAAAAAAAAAAACTTTATATATTCAGTGCATTTCTGATACACATCAGAATGAGTTCAAACTGAAATAAAAGATAACTCATCTTTACAGCGATTAGGGACAGTGTTTGTTCACGGGCAGAATCACACGTTACTAATGACACTAATTAAATATAAACACATTAGGACACTAAACACATCAAACTATTTTTAATTATTTTTCAATGATAGTATGTAGCTAAACAACATTGTGTCCCTTGTAAAAAAAAAAGTGCACTTATTTGGGTAACACTTTACTTGAAGGGGTGTGCATAAGACTGACATGACACCTTCATAACCATGACATGACACATTTATAAACCAACCACATGACAGTTTAATGTAATGTTAACCCATAGTGCTTTCTTAAGTTTGATAATTAATCTGCTATGTCATGTTTATGACAGGTTGTGTTGTCTTAGTAATGTCAAGTTGTCATGACAAAGACACTGACAGGTTATGATGTATTGGTTTATGTCAAGGTGTCATGACAAAGACATCTTAACAATGTCATATTTGCATTAAAATGTCATTATTGAGCGAATGACACTTAATGACAGTTGTCATAAACATGCATAAACCCTCCTTCATATTCATGTGTCATGTCATGATTATGAAGGTGTTATGTCAGTCTTATGCACACCCCTTCAAGTAAAGTGTGTAGAATGTGCACTTTTAGATCATAAAAGAATATAAAAATAAAACTAATATATTAGTGAAATAAATGTGCATTTAAAGAGAGCACACTTTCATAGCTGTTTCTTAAGTACAGCTTTTAAAAGTGCACTTTTTTTTGTAATGATGTCAAATTAAATGTTTTACTTTAACGTGCATTATGAATCCAAAAGCACATGTAAAGCACATGATTATAATTTTAACTGTAGTGCGTTATTCATTATTACATTTAAAGTTAATATGTTTTAAATGCGCTTAATTGCAACGTCATCATTACAAATGTGTATTTATTTACATTCATGACATACACGTTTCAATAGAAATGCAATGAAAGTATATTTGCTTGTTAGTTCATTTAGCATTTTAACCAAAAACAATAGGATGATAGTAATGATGCAATTACATAGAGATGTACTTAAGTCCTACTTAAGTGAGTCAAATAACACTCTAAAGATCAGCTAAAGGCATTTAATACTAATATAAACAAAACAAATTAGCATTTAATTGTAATGAACATGCAACCTAGACAACATTGTGTCGGCCCAGATATGATGCTGTCTGGGAATTAAATGTCCGAAAACATTGATTTTTTTATTTATTTTTTATTTCGAGCAATATAGTGAGATATAACAAAGGTGATAAGAAGCATTTGATTTTTAACAACATAAATCATTCAATTGCTCGAAACGTAGTGGGAAGAAGTTGGACTTATTTAGACCCACCCCGAACATTACAGTCAGTACACACTTAAGTATATTTTTTTAAAGTATTTACAGAATAAGTGTTTTTAAAAGTATGCTAACGCAAGAGTTGAAGTGATACAAATGTATAGCTGGAATGAAGTGCATTTCAAGTCCCTGCCAAACACATGAATGCAATATACAAATGCAATTTCATCTGCCGTCTCGGACAGATTTAGTCCCAGTGTATTCTGGGATTGCTTTCTCCTGAAAGAATGCATGCAATACTGCCACTGGATTTATACACACTTTGCACAAATGCTACTCTTATTCTGGTAAACACATGACATATTTTTTGTCTCTGTATACTGGAAATACAGCCTTTGCTGATGTCTTGGGCTCTGTGGTGGTCGGTAACAACATTATTTCTTATTTCCTCTCTTTCAGACAAATGATAAAGAGGCGCTCTCACATCACGAGCTCATGGAGCCCAAGGTTACTCACCTTATTGGACGTCTAACCCTGCGAGCGCTCGATGTGACGGATGCCCTCAATATTGTCATTCATGAAGTCTCCAGCCGCCTGTAACTGGTTGAACGGTGAAGAGGATCTGGAACGCCTGAAATATATTATCCTGACAGATTGCTGCTCCATGAAAACACGCTGTCCGAGGAGTTTGCTTTTTATACACTTAGAACACAATGTCACATATTTCCCTCTGTTTCTCGGATATGTGTGTGAAAACTGTACGCTACGTGTGATCTGCTCTATTCAGTGTTTTCACAGACACACATATGCTCTTTAGCAAACATGCGCTGTTAAACCATGTCAGTGAGCTGGATCATATGGAAGCTTGTTTTCGCCACAGAATAAAACATTTTAAAAGATAATTACGAATTTTTATACCACAATTGCAACTTTTCATCTCACAATTCCGGCCTTTTAACTCGCAATTCTGACTTTAAATCTATATCTCGCAATCTTTTTTCAGAATTGTGAGTTATAAAGTCAGAATTGTGTGTAATAAAGTCAGAATTGTCAGATATAAAGTCAAAATTGCGTGATATAAAGTCAAAATTGTCAGATATAAAGTCAAAATTGCGTGATATAAAGTCAAAATTGTCAGATATAAAGTCAAAATTGCGTGATATAAAGTCAAAATTGTCAGATATAAAGTCAAAATTGCGTGATATAAAGTCAAAATTGTGTGTAATAAAGTCAGAATTGTCAGATATAAAGTCAAAATTGTGAGATATAAAGTCAAAATTGCGTGATATAAAGTCAGAATTGCGTGATATAAAGTCAGAATTGTGTGATATAAAGTCAGAATTGTGAGATATAAAGTCAAAATTGCGTGATATAAAGTCAAAATTGTGTGTAATAAAGTCAGAATTGTCAGATATAAAGTCAAAATTGTGAGATATAAAGTCAAAATTGTCAGATATAAAGTCAAAATTGCGTGATATAAAGTCAAAATTGTCAGATATAAAGTCAAAATTGCGTGATATAAAGTCAAAATTGTGTGTAATAAAGTCAGAATTGTCAGATATAAAGTCAAAATTGTGAGATATAAAGTCAGAATTGTGAGATATAAAGTCAAAATTGCGTGATATAAAGTCAAAATTGTGTGTAATAAAGTCAGAATTGTCAGATATAAAGTCAAAATTGCGTGATATAAAGTCAAAATTGTCAGATATAAAGTCAAAATTGCGTGATATAAAGTCAAAATTGTCAGATATAAAGTCAAAATTGCGTGATATAAAGTCAAAATTGTGTGTAATAAAGTCAGAATTGTCAGATATAAAGTCAAAATTGTGAGATATAAAGTCAAAATTGCGTGATATAAAGTCAGAATTGCGTGATATAAAGTCAGAATTGTGTGATATAAAGTCAGAATTGTGTGATATAAAGTCAGAATTGTGAGATATAAAGTCAGAATTATGAGATATAAAGTCAGAATTGTGAGATATAAATGTAAAATAGACTGACTTTTTTTCTCAGAATTGAGATCAGAGTTTATATCACACAATTCTGAGATAAAAAGTCAGAATTGATGTAAACTCGTAATTGTGAGTAAAAAAGTCACAATTACCTTTTTTTATTTTTTATTCTGTGGTGAAAACAAGTCACCATAGGATCAACTTCAGAATCAGTCATGAAAGCCCTGATCCAAGCCCTATTGAGCTTCTTATCTAACTACGTAACCTTCTAACTCAAAGTGTACTATCAATTTCTCTGTTATACTGTATGCATTATGCATGTTGTAGCTTAGCATAATGCCATTGCCAACTCTATTAAAATCAATTGGCAATTGGGAGCATTCACATCGGCAGATTTCAGTTATGATGATGGTAACAAACAGCAAGGCTCTAATGTTTCTTTCTCCTAATTTGATTTATTTTCCAGTTTCCTCACCACCCCATGCTTTCCCCAGCAATATTCTGGACATGCAGACTGGGATTTTTCGTATGAACAGAGAGAGGTAAAATTCAAGCCATTCACGTCTTTAAAAAAAGTTCTGCAGCAAAGTAATCGTTTGATTATAGAAACTGTTTATGCTTATGCACATCTGTATTTTATCGCTTTTTGTGTGGGCAAAATATATTTATGTAAAATGCATTTGATATCAGACACTACGTCGAATGAAAAAGTTATTGCACTGTCCGTGAGACTTTGTTTTGCTTGTGTGCATTTGCTTATCATAAAGCTTTATCATTTCAGTAGTTTAAGTGCAGCTCTTTTGGAGAGAGCACATTTATCACCGAGGCTCAGAGATAAAGTCTAATATCCCCAGCAATACAGTAGCCTCTAAAAAATATTAACCGATATTTGTGCACAAAGTGCCTGAGTGGACAACTAATGTTGTTTATAACATGATTTCCATTAAAACAAAATAACACCTGCAACAAAGCAGTTAATTGACAGTTCTTTTAAATAGTAAATACATACAAAACAACTGATTATGTGCTGATAAATGTGCAAAAGTCTTTAACATTCCACACACAAATCACAATAGCTGTGACGAGACATTCACACATACATTAATTGTCACAGAGTCAAATCAAAATTACACTTGTGAAAAAGAAGTATACTTAAAGTCCCCCTGTAGTCAATAATTTTATCCCTTAAAACTCTATCACCAAAATGACACATTCAAACGTTTTTCCTTGAAAAAAACCCCTTCATGCCTTAAAAAAATCTTGAATGTAACTCGACACCCTCGCCTCATTTAGTATGTGCGGTTCTATGAATATGCAAATGAGCCCCGCCTCCACTCACTCACTCAGCTCAGAGATCCACTGGTTGACGATCACACGTTAATCTGATTGGTTACAAGGTCGTTTGTGACGTCAGAAACACCAGCGATTTCAAACCGTGTTTTTGAGACTGTCTTTGGTTCACTGCAGTTTTAAGGAGGAGATACTAAGCAATGCTGTCGACTTATGAATTTACACATGGTATGTCTTAAAGCGTATTAAAAACACCACATATACATATAAACAACATTAAAAGCTGGATTTTCACCACAAGGGGACTTTAAGTGTCAACAAAATGTTTTTGGACATTTAATTAATTTCAAATCAGTTAATTTCAAGTAGGCAGAAATATATTATAGTTTAAATGCATATTTATATTAGTTATTTCACCCCAAAAGCCGGATCCAGGCCGTATCCAGATCAGATGGAGGACCTGCACCTAGAGACGACCACAACGCATGATGTTGTCAGCCGGATCCAGGCCGTATCCAGATCAGATGGAGGACCTGCGCCTAGACACGACCACAACGCATGATGTTGTCAGCCGGATCCGGGCCGTATCCAGATCAGATGGAGGACCTGCGCCTAGACACGACCACAACGCATGATGTTCTCAGCCGGATCCGGGCCGTATCCAGATCAGATGGTGGACCTGCTCCTAGACACGACCACAACACATGATGTAATCAGCCGAATCTGGGCCGTATCCAGATCAGATGGTGGACCTGCGCCTAGACACGACCACAACGCATGATGAAGTCAGCCGAATCCAGGCCGTATGCAGATCAGATGGAGGACCTGCACCTAGACACGACCACAACGCATGATGTAGTCAGCCTGATCCAGGCCGTATCCAGATCAGATGGTGGACCTGCTCCTAGACACGACCACAACACATGATGTAGTCAGCCGAATCTGGGCCGTATCCAGATCATATGGTGGACCTGCGCCTAGACACGACCACAACACATGATGTAGTCAGCCGAATCTGGGCCGTATCCAGATCAGATGGAGGACCTGCTCCTAGACACGACCACAACGCATGATGTTGTCAGCCGGATCCAGGCCGTATCCAGATCAGATGGTGGACCAGCTCCTAGACACGACCACAACACATGATGTAGTCAGCCGGATCCAGGCCGTATCCAGATCAGATGGTGGACCTGCGCCTAGACACGACCACAACACATTGATTTGATTTGATTTGATTTTTTTTTAAAAGGGACCATGTGCAATTAATAACATAAATGTAAACATTTGATGCATTACACCAGAGTTAGCCTTAGGCTAATTTACATCTGCAGTCCCCAGGTACAAATAAATACATACAGCACAGATTAAAATATCAACATTATCAAAAATATGCGGCATATCAAACATAAAACATCAAACATTGTTCAAAAGCATATAACATGTACTTAATGCCCCTCACTGGCACACACACACGCATGCACACACGCACGCACACACGCACGCACACACACACACACACACACACACACACACACACACACACACACACACACACACACTCTCTATAATCACAACATACAATGGTATGCCTACATACAGCCCCTTCTCAACCCTTACGTCAACCCTACAATAAAGAGGTAAATGTGACTAAAGAAAAAATAATAATAATACCCACTGACACATTAGTGGATGCATATGATGTAGTCAGCCGAATCTGGGCCGTATCCAGATCAGATGGAGGACCTGCTCCTAGACACGACCACAACGCATGATGTTGTCAGCCGGATCCAGGCCGTATCCAGATCAGATGGAGGACCTGCACCTAGACACGACCACAACGCATGATGTAGTCAGCCGGATCCAGGCCGTATCCAGATCAGATGGAGGACCTGTTCCTAGACACGACCACAACACATGATGTAGTCAGCCAGATCCAGGCCGTATCCAGATCAGATGGTGGACCTGCGCGTAGACACGACCACAACACATGATGTAGTCAGCCGAATCTGGCCCGTATCCAGATCAGATGGAGGACCTGCTCCTAGACACGACCACAACGCATGATGTTGTCAGCCGGATCCAGGCCGTATCCAGATCAGATGGAGGACCTGCACCTAAACACGACCACAACGCATGATGAAGTCAGCCGGATCCAGGCCGTATGCAGATCAGATGGAGGACCTGCTCCTAGACACGACCACAACGCATGATGTAGTCAGCCGGATCCAGGCCGTATCCAGATCAGATGGTGGACCTGCTCCTAGACACGACCACAACACATGATGTAGTCAGCCGGATCCAGGCCGGATCCAGATCAGATGGAGGACCTGCGCCTAGACACGACCACAACGCATGATGTAGTCAGCCGAATCTGGGCCGTATCCAGATCAGATGGAGGACCTGCTCCTAGACACGACCACAAGGCATGATGTAGTCAGCCGGATCCAGGCCGTATCCAGATCAGATGGAGGATCTGCTCCTAGACACGACCACAACACATGATGTAGTCAGCCGAATCTGGGCCGTATCCAGATCAGATGGAGGACCTGCTCCTAGACACGACCACAACACATGATGTAGTCAGCCGAATCCAGGCCGTATCCAGATCAGATGGTGGACCTGCTCCTAGACACGACCACAACGCATGATGTAGTCAGCCGGATCCAGGCCGTATCCAGATCAGATGGAGGATCTGCTCCTAGACACGACCACAACACATGATGTAGTCAGCCGAATCTGGGCCGTATCCAGATCAGATGGAGGACCTGCTCCTAGACACGACCACAAGGCATGATGTAGTCAGCCGGATCCAGGCCGTATCCAGATCAGATGGAGGATCTGCTCCTAGACACGACCACAACACATGATGTAGTCAGCCGAATCCAGGCCGTATCCAGATCAGATGGTGGACCTGCTCCTAGACACGACCACAACGCATGATGTAGTCAGCCGGATCCAGGCCGTATCCAGATCAGATGGAGGATCTGCTCCTAGACACGACCACAACGCATGATGTAGTCAGCCGAATCTGGGCCGTATCCAGATCAGATGGAGGACCTGCTCCTAGACACGACCACAAGGCATGATGTAGTCAGCCGGATCCAGGCCGTATCCAGATCAGATGGAGGATCTGCTCCTAGACACGACCACAACACATGATGTAGTCAGCCGAATCTGGGCCGTATCCAGATCAGATGGAGGACCTGCTCCTAGACACGACCACAACACATGATGTAGTCAGCCGAATCCAGGCCGTATCCAGATCAGATGGTGGACCTGCTCCTAGACACGACCACAACGCATGATGTAGTCAGCCGGATCCAGGCCGTATCCAGATCAGATGGAGGACCTGCTCCTAGACACGACCACAACACATGATGTAGTCAGCCGAATCTGGGCCGTATCCAGATCAGATGGAGGACCTGCTCCTAGACACGACCACAAGGCATGATGTAGTCAGCCGGATCCAGGCCGTATCCAGATCAGATGGAGGATCTGCTCCTAGACACGACCACAACACATGATGTAGTCAGCCGAATCTGGGCCGTATCCAGATCAGATGGAGGACCTGCACCTAGACACGACCACAACACATGATGTATTCAGCCGGATCCAGGCCGGATCCAGATCAGATGGAGAACCTGCTCCTAGACACGACCACAACACATGATGTAGTCAGCCGGATCCAAGCCGTATCCAGATCAGATGGAGGACCTGCTCCTAGACACGACCACAACGCATGATGAAGTCAGCCGGATCCAGGCCGTATGCAGATCAGATGGAGGACCTGCGCCTAGACACAACCACAACGCATGATGTAGTCAGCCGGATCCAAGCCGTATGCAGATCAGATGGAGGACCTGCGCCTAGACACGACCACAACACATAAAGTAGTCAGCCGGATCGAAGCCGTATCCAGATCGGATGGAGGACCTGCTCCTAGACACGACCACAACACATGATGTAGTCAGCCGGATCCAGGCCGGATCCAGATCAGATGGAGGACCTGCGCCTAGACACGACCACAACGCATGATGTAGTCAGCCGGATCCAAGCCGTATCCAGATTAGATGGAAGACCTGCTCCTAGACACGACCACAACGCATGATGTAGTCAGCCGAATCTGGGCCGTATCCAGATCAGATGGAGGACCTGCTCCTAGACACGACCACAAGGCATGATGTAGTCAGCCGAATCTGGGCCGTATCCAGATCAGATGGAGGACCTGCTCCTAGACACGACCACAACACATGATGTAGTCAGCCGAATCCAGGCTGTATCCAGATCAGATGGTGGACCTGCTCCTAGACACGACCACAACGCATGATGTAGTCAGCCGGATCCAGGCCGGATCCAGATCAGATGGTGGACCTGCTCCTAGACACGACCACAACGCATGATGTAGTCAGCCGGATCCAGGCCGTATCCAGATCAGATGGAGGACCTGCTCCTAGACACGACCACAACACATGATGTAGTCAGCCGAATCTGGGCCGTATCCAGATCAGATGGAGGACCTGCTCCTAGACACGACCACAAGGCATGATGTAGTCAGCCGGATCCAGGCCGTATCCAGATCAGATGGAGGATCTGCTCCTAGACACGACCACAACACATGATGTAGTCAGCCGAATCTGGGCCGTATCCAGATCAGATGGAGGACCTGCACCTAGACACGACCACAACACATGATGTATTCAGCCGGATCCAGGCCGGATCCAGATCAGATGGAGAACCTGCTCCTAGACACGACCACAACACATGATGTAGTCAGCCGGATCCAAGCCGTATCCAGATCAGATGGAGGACCTGCTCCTAGACACGACCACAACGCATGATGAAGTCAGCCGGATCCAGGCCGTATGCAGATCAGATGGAGGACCTGCGCCTAGACACAACCACAACGCATGATGTAGTCAGCCGGATCCAAGCCGTATGCAGATCAGATGGAGGACCTGCGCCTAGACACGACCACAACACATAAAGTAGTCAGCCGGATCGAAGCCGTATCCAGATCGGATGGAGGACCTGCTCCTAGACACGACCACAACACATGATGTAGTCAGCCGGATCCAGGCCGGATCCAGATCAGATGGAGGACCTGCGCCTAGACACGACCACAACGCATGATGTAGTCAGCCGGATCCAAGCCGTATCCAGATCAGATGGAGGACCTGCGCCTAGACACGACCACAACGCATGATGTAGTCAGCCGGATCCAGGCCGTATCCAGATCAGATGGAGGACCTGCGCCTAGACACGACCACAACACATGATGTAGTCAGCCGAATCTGGGCCGTATCCAGATCAGATGGTGGACCTGCTCCTAGACACGACCACAACGCATGATGTAGTCAGCCGGATCCAGGCCGGATCCAGATCAGATGGAGGACCTGCTCCTAGACACGACCACAACACATGATGTAGTCAGGCGGATCCAAGCCGTATCCAGATCAGATGGAGGACCTGTTCCTAGACACGACCACAACACATGATGTAGTCAGCCGGATCCAGGCCGTATCCAGATCAGATGGAGGACCTTCTCCTAGACACGACCACAACGCATGATGTCGTCAGCCGGATCCAGGCCGGATCCAGATCAGATGGAGGACCTGCTCCTAGACACGACCACAACACATGATTTAGTCAGCCGGATCCAAGCCGTATCCAGATCAGATGGAGGACCTGCTCCTAGACACGACCACAACACATGATGTAGTCAGCCGGATCCAGGCCGTATCCAGATCAGATGGAGGACCTGCGCCTAGACACGACCACAACGCATGATGAATCAGCAGGATCCAGGCCGTATGCAGATCAGATGGAGGACCTGCGCCTAGACACGACCACAACGCATGATGTAGTCAGCCGGATCCAAGCCGTATGCAGATCAGATGGAGGACCTGCTCCTAGACACGACCACAACACATGATGTAGTCAGCCGGATCCAAGCCGTATCCAGATCAGATGGAGGACCTGCTCCTAGACACGACCACAACACATGATGTAGTCAGCCGGATCCAGGCCGTATCCAGATCAGATGGAGGACCTGCGCCTAGACACGACCACAACGCATGATGTAGTCAGCCGGATCCAAGCCGTATCCAGATCAGATGGTGGACCTGCTCCTAGACACGACCACAACACATGATGTAGTCAGCCGGATCCGGGCCGTATCCAGATCAGATGGAGGACCTTCTCCTAGACACGACCACAACGCATGATGTAGTCAGCCGGATCCAGGCCGGATCCAGATCAGATGGAGGACCTGCTCCTAGACACGACCACAACACATGATGTAGTCAGCCGGATCCAAGCCGTATCCAGATCAGATGGAGGACCTGCTCCTAGACACGACCACAACACATGATGTAGTCAGCCGAATCTGGGCCGTATCCAGATCAGATGGAGGACCTGCACCTAGACACAACCACAACACATGATGTAGTCAGCCGGATCCAGGCCGGATCCAGATCAGATGGAGGACCTGCTCCTAGACACGACCACAACACATGATGTAGTCAGCCGGATCCAAGCCGTATCCAGATCAGATGGATGACCTGCGCCTAGACACGACCACAACGCATGATGTAGTCAGCCGGATCCAGGCCGTATCCAGATCAGATGGAGGACCTGCGCCTAGACACGACCACAACACATGATGTAGTCAGCCGAATCTGGGCCGTATCCAGATCAGATGGAGGACCTGCACCTAGACACGACCACAACACATGATGTAGTCAGCCAGATCCAGGCCGGATCCAGATCAGATGGAGGACCTGCTCCTAGACACGACCACAACACATGATGTAGTCAGCCGGATCCAGGCCGTATGCAGATCAGATGGAGGACCTGCTCCTAGACACGACCACAACGCATCCCTGAAGTGACAGCAGAGGTTGTGTCAATTAGACTCTCCCCTTTGAAGGCCTCATCAACACGACAGCCATCGGCACTGATCCTCAACAAACTCGTCTCCATGCCGGTGTGACTCCGATCTTCAAGCAGATGAACGGGATAATATTCTGATTGTTTCAATCCAATCTGACTTCTGACCTGTAATGCTGCCTGAATCATAATCATACACTGTTCGCTCGTTGGCCAGAGCGACTGAGCCTGGGTTCTCCCAAGGTTTTTTTCTCCATTCCTGTCACTCCTATTTCTTATTCTGTGTGAATTGGCCATTAATATTACATACATCCTGTGGTAAAATTACATTACTCCAGTCTCCATCTACCCTTGTAAAATTATAATTCTGTTCGAATAGGGCTTTTGTCACCGGTGCACATTCAGGCTCTGTTTGCTATCAGTTTTGGGTAACACTTGTAGGGTCTGGACCCATCAGACACACACTAATTATTCATTATATTCAAAGGTTTATGAAACTCCAAAACTAACATCCCAAATGAAACGAGCACAAGGGCAGAAACAAAGTGTCATGTTACAGGGCTGATAAGGAGGTTTTTACGACCACATTCCTTTGGCCACATGCACAAGAGAGAGACAATGGGAAGACAGAAACCCTCTTTAAAACAGACTTTTCTGCATTAATCATAGACTTAGGCCTCGTTTACACTGTCAGTGAAATGTGACCCAATTCCGATTTTTTACTCAAATGCGGCACAGATCGGATGTGTTCTATGACAGTGTAAACAGGAAAAAAACGCATGCATTCGGATATTTTGAGATCGGTTTCAGGCCTCGTTCATATGTGGAAATAAATCGGATATAAATCAGATATGTGCCAATGCGACTGTCATGTAAACAGGCAGATCGGATTTTCTGAGGCATTAGGCATCTCCGCGGTTTAATGACGAGAGAAACCCCGACGCGCCTCTGCAAAGGGACGGGTGGCCCGACGAAACGTGTCGTCGTAGGAGAGGAATGTGGACACACACGTTGACAACATATCAAAGGTTGGCTTGCTCATCCTAAAATTTCGGACCCACTGCTCCTCGTTAAAGCCCGCCACGATCTCATGAAAGTGTGTTTTTTCACTTTTTTTTTTTTCACGTGCCATTTATGCCAAAAATAGTTTTTGCGTGCATGATACGCACTTTATGGCGTTTAACACGCACGTTTAAAGTGCGTACCATATGCAAGCAAAACCTATTTTTGCCGTATAAATGGCACGAGAAATAAAATTAGTGCTATAGACTCTCACTTTCATGAGATCGTGTTGAATGTTCCCACCAGTCCTGAGATCTCGCTGCGCGTTCGTCCATCTGTGCAAGAAGACCCCTTTAAACATGCGCGATGTTTCAGATCTATGTCAAGTGTAAACACAAGACTCTGATATGGGTCACAATTTAAAGAACGTGTAAACGGACGGTCAAAAAATCGGATATAGGCAACAAATCAGAATTGGGCATCAAGACCTGCAGTGTAAACGAGGCCTAACTGATCTATAAATGAACATGCATCATAGCATTGTGTAAATGATTTACCGTCTTGTGTACGATTATGTATATATTATACAACCAGCTAACGGTCAATGTAACCTCACCTGTATCATGCCTCCTACCTAATTAATCCTCATTTAATGACTCACACTTTGATGTACATCACCTTCTCTTAGAATGCAATGTGGATTTGTTATATCTATTTGAGAACAGTCTAAGCACGCTGGAGACAAAGACCATAAATCAACTAAGAGCCACTTTCCCTCTCAGACATGTCACCTTTCTTATTGGTCAGTCAACCCTTAGGGGTTGGATCTATCTCAGGCCTTATTAGAGACAGTCCACATGTGAGCTCTCTCTCTTAGTTTTCTCATTCAGATGCAACACCCTGGTGCTGATACTGGGGAACCCCTCCCCCTCCACGGGGGCCCAAGGGCCCAGCAGGCCATGCTTTCATGCTCTCAAAAGGGAGTCAGACTGTCTTTTCTTCAATCCAGAAAACTGCTAGCCCTGGACTCACATTCAGGATGGAGAGAGAAGACTCTCTCAACCAACAACGACCGGAACCACCAACAACTCTTCCGACTTCCTCCCTTCTCCTGGGTGCTCAACGTGGCCTCAGCAGGGCCTTGACCAAACCTCATGTGCTCATGGAGAAAGATACCCTCAACAACTTCAATTTTCCACAACTTCAAGAATTGTTCCAACTACAAATGCAAGTATTCAATTCAATGAAATGTGAAAATGAAATGCTGTTGGTTCTTCTCATAGTTAGATGGATCTTCTCCATCGTTACATCATTCCATCTCTCACTCCTTTTTCCTACACATGTATTTATGTATGTTTGTTTAGTTTATTCATGTTTATGATTTAGTTAATAAAACTTGTGCACTTTATGGTCTTGGTTCTGATTCAGTGCTTGCAAACAATGTCTCTTTTACGATCTTGATCTTGCTACAGCCTCAAAGCGCTGTACATGCTAAGAAATAATTATTCTTCTGTGGCGGTGGAAGATACCCTTTTTTTTAGAATAAATTAATAATCAAAAGAGTTAGTTGGACGAACTGATTAATTGATTGTAATATTAATTTAGCCATGTCAAGATAATTCAATTAACTGACCCACATATTCATAATTAATCATAACAAGTTATTATTGATTATTAATATTTCCAGAGCTAATTTCCTTACACACTTTATATTACAGTGTCCTTGTTACATTTGTTACATGTACTTACCATAGTAATAACAGCAAATTATGCATTATTACATGCAACTAACCCTCAACCAAATCCTAATCCTACCCCAACCCTATAGTAAGTACATGTAGTTAATTAATATTACTCAGTACTTAAATATATAATTGCACTGTAACAATGACACCTTAAAATAAAGTGTACCCAGTTTTGCATTTGCAGTGTCTTGTTTTTGGATGTCAGCCCCATCGGTCCTTATCCAAATCTCCATGAGCTCCACTGACCACTGGATTCTGCTCGGTCACTCATTAATTGGTCGATCAGCCAGCGTTCATCCCTCTGAAGCAGAAATAAATGGAAAGCAACTGGCTTTCTGGCTCTCTGGTGTATTCCTGTGCTTGTTAGTGGCGTAAATTGTCTGGTGAAGCCTCTGGGGAGTTTTTCAGGAAACAGGTGTTTATTTAACCCGAGTCTGCAAATTGGCTTTGAGGGGAGAAAATTTCAGTGCACAGAAAGATAAACGGAGGAGGGGAGAGAGAGAGAGAGAGCGAGAGAACGAGCGAGCGAGCGAGCAAGAGATAGAGAGAGAGAGAGAGAGAGAGAGAGAGAGAGAGAGAGAGAGCGAGAGCGAGCAAGAGATAGAGATAGAGAGAGAGAGCGAGCAAGAGATAGAGAGAGATAGATAGAGAGAGAGAAAGAGAGAGAGAGGCAGCAGGTAGTGAGGAGGAATATTTGCTTTGACAGGCGAGTCGATTAAGCAAATGTCCTTATCAAACGGGTTTGCTCATACGCCAGTGTTCACAGCTGTGAGCGTGTTCCTCCGCTGGCATGAAAGTGGATTTAAATCAGATTTGGCCACATTGGTTGGGGGTGTCGCCCCGAACCATAATCGTTACTGAATCATGAATATGCTAATGAGTCCAGTGTTATTGGCTGACATGTTAATGCATTAAACCCTTCACTGTTAATGTGCTGATTGTAGACATCTCCTCTCTAACCCGACGAGCTCTTTTCAGTCACAGTTCATATCCAGAGGCATTCACTACTATAACCATTTATTCAATTTACTTATTATGTAGGCTATATGTTGGATCAACCGTAACCCAAACATTACACCTATAAACCCTTTACTCATATGAACCTAACAATGCCTATACCATACACTACATGTATACATGTTTCTAGAACGACATGTAGTTACAGAGTAACAGGCCCACTAATGTGAAGTCTCTTTTGTTTTTCCACAGCTTTCTTCAACAATCGACGGCTCTCTACTTCCTCTACACACACACACGCTTTGAAATGCAGATTAAGTTAAATTTGAACTTTGTAAATATTTGTAAAAAAAACAAACAAAAAACACAATAATTTTATTTTGTTTTAGTCCAGGTCTTCATCAAAACAGTCTAATTTTACATATCTTTAGGAAACTGGCCTTCCTTCAGCTGGTGTTTCCCACTCCTTACACGAATAGACCAGACCAGACTCTTTACTTCAAGATCAGAAAAACACATCAGCAAAAAAACTAACAAAGCAGACCTGAATGTTGACTTCAGAAGAGACTAGACCAGAATCTTCACTTCAAGACTAGAAAAAACATAAAAAAATAATAAAAAAAACACGACCGGACCAGACCAAAACAAACTAGAAATCAATGTATATATAAATAAAACTCAAACAAGACAAGAGCAGAATGTTAATTTCAGAACAGACTAAGAAAAAAAAAAAAACTAGACCAAACTAGACCAGACCAGACTAGACCAAACTAGACCAGACCAAACTAGACCAATCTAGACCAGACCAAACTAGACCAGACCAGACCAAACTAGACCAAACTAGACCAGACCAGACCAAACTAGACCAGACCAGACCAGACGGTCCAGACCAGACCAGACCAAACTAGACCAAACTAAACCAGACCAAACTAGACCAAACTTGACCAGACCAAAATAGACCAAACTAGACCAGACCAGACCAGACCAAACTAGACCAAACTAGACCAGACCAGACCAAACTAGATCTGACTTCAGAACAGACCAGACCAAAGATCTTACATTTAAAGAAAATCTAAAGAAAATCCCCAGGGCATTGCAAAGTTTGCCAATCTTAGGCAAACTCCATGTTTATCTGAATATATAATTAATGCGTGCACACACACACACACACACACACACACACACACACACACACACACACACACACACACACACACACACACATCCATTTTCAGTGATGAAAACATTAAATTCTACTCTTTTGAAAATGATGTACACTGAATCTCCTCACAGATTTGTCAACAGAGCAATACTCTGAATTATTCAAAAGCATAAGGGCTTGATAATAGCCAATTGTTCAGTCTTTATTATAATGCTGCTTTCTCTCTCGGCGAGCTTCCACTCTGTCCTCTTCTTTCAGTATGCTAATAGAAACACACGGTGACCTTCCGAATAACAGCCTTCTCTAGATTGTGCATTAGTTTACAATAGAGACAGAACTAAAAGTTATCGCAGTGCAATAATTGCAATGAATGACAACCACAATCTCCCTCAGCTGCACTGCAAATCGTGATTTTATTCCTCAACACCTTTCAAAATATGTTTCTGACCCCATTGACATACTTACTTCATGAACTCAAACACTAAATGTTTATACCATTTTCAGAAAACAAGACCTATTATGCTTTTTACATTTTCATTTTTGTAATGTTCCTGTCTGAGCATGAAAAAGGTCTCCGAAGTTCTTCTCTATATCAGTGTCAGTGTTTCTGAACTCCTGAAACGCCTCCATTGTAGTCTTGAGGTTCTCCCGGGAACGAACACATCACAATATTCCTCATTATAATAATTAATATGCAGAATAAAGGGGCGGGGCCTGGTTGAGTTAGTTAGTAATGTGTTAAACTGGTGGTTATGGTAAGGGGCGGGACATTTCCCAAACACACTCGAAGCGCTCGCCCAATCACAACACACTGCTCCAGCCGACCAATCAGAGCACAGTGTGCTTTTCAGGGGGAGGGGCTTCATAGAGACAGGAACCAATCAGGGGTGAGTTTCACGAAAGCATCGTTAGACAACTATGTTCGCAAGTTCCTTCGTTATCATCAGTTCAACGAGTCGGTGTTTCCCGAAACCATCGTTCCAACGAACATTCACAAACAGCATCGCAGAGTTGTGTGTGTGAGCGACAGATCTCGATCTGTGGTTAGAAGAAGAGTTTCTAGTGTTCATGACATGTGGACTCAATAAATCCTGATCTTGAGCAAAATAAGCAAGCTGACATTCAGTACAATCTATATCTTTTATTTAGAATACATACAAAAGTCATTTACGTGTTTTAGTTTGTCAAGAGATTTAAAGTGTAGTTTTTGAAGAGTGTGAACGAGTGTGAACATGTGTGAACGAGCTCTAGTGCATAAGAACGAGACTATGATTGAATCTGGAAATAAAGCGAAATAACTGAGAAAAATGAGAAATATTCCTCAGATGCATGTCCGTAATTTATTAGCAAAACATCTAGCATTAATTCGATCTCAAACAGTTTCATTAACAGTAGTTATTACTCCACCTCCTGCGTGACATCATTAACTAACGTGGTTGAACGACCAATTTATGACAATACGGTTTCGGGAAACAGTCGTGACTATAGATGATTTCTTCAACGATGCATCGGACTATAGTAGTGAAGCAGCGAGTTACGGCGCTGTACGGGAAACACACACCAGAGCGTTACTGACAGACTGGGAAGAGAGGAGCCGCAAAAATGGAGAATATGAGGAGAATAATCAACATTCAAGCAGGAAAACCTGTTCTAGTAGAGACTGAAAACCTATCAAGACTTTCTAAAAGGGCGTCTTATGGCTTCTTTAAAGGGGTCATATAATGCCATTTTTGTACAAGCTAATATGACTCTTAAGGGTCTAAATTAAACGTTTGTAATATACTTTAAGTAAAAATTCTCATTAGTATTGTAAGAAAACACTTATTTTACCTGGTCAAAAACAGCTCTGTTTTCGGCACGCCGTTTCAGTGCATATGACTTTAAATGATAATGAGCTTTGCTGACTCCGCCCCTCTGTTCTGTGCTACACCGTTTGTAACACAATAACCATAACGCGTTGTTCAGTATAAACGTGGGATTATGAATTATATTGAGAACGTCATACATAGAAAACATGCCGTAATGTACCCTGAGTGTAAACCTTAGCCGCATTCATTGTGAAGCGTGCAGCTAGCAATTTGCAAAGATTAATATAAATATTAATATAAAGTTTAATAAAACGTTACACTCACTTCAGTTGTTCTAGAGGTTCAGCAGGAACACGAATATCTGGTACCGATCCTTTTTTCATGAGCAGCTTATTAGCAAATCCAGCTTTATACTGACTCTCGTTTATAAAGCAGTCTGGTGAGAAATGA
This sequence comes from Rhinichthys osculus, assembly GCA_029959095.1. Taxonomy (NCBI): domain Eukaryota; kingdom Metazoa; phylum Chordata; class Actinopteri; order Cypriniformes; family Leuciscidae; genus Rhinichthys; species Rhinichthys osculus. The sequence goes on along the minus strand of JARWKJ010000004.1, from coordinate 57,642,104 downwards.
TTCGCGCAAACATGAGAGCATTGACGTTGCTCGTGGGGAATATTCCCTTCGAAAACAAACTCAGCCACTGCGTCTTCAGCGGTTCGGATTTAGGAACATTAAAATGACTGTGTTCGTTATTACACCCAAGAACAGAACACCACAATCGCTTAGAGCCATTTTGCTCATAGACAGTGCTCCAGCATTTCAACAATGACCGCGCCGGTCCGCGCAGACTATGATTGACAGTCATATCAACAATCGTGGGAGGGGCTTCCGAGCGTGTGACGTGTGACGTCAATATCAGAAATCTCAATATCAGAAAACAATATCTCATGTAATTTTGCTTCTCAAGAATAAAGTATCTTGATTTAAGAATGTTTAGATATTTGGCGCTGGAAAACAAGACAGAAATAAGTAAGAAAATCAGACGCAGCTGAAGGTCTGCATTCAATTTTTACACTTTTGCAATTTTTCCAGGTATAAACTAGGACCACGTTTCTACGTGGAATTGAAATCCCGGCCGTGTTAGTTCTGAAGATAAGCTGATTTGACAGTATGATCACACGAGCACACACGGCACATCTGTGGTGTTTAATCAAGATTTATCAGAGCAATTACACCTCAAATGCTCCATCACTCGACAGCTGTGTGTGTGTGTGTGTGTGTGTGCCATGTTCAGGTATGCCAGTTTAACAAGGTGCCAGTCATGAGGAGATCCGTGTTCAGTGCTGCTACACAGTTAGTTGCGCTGATATGTCAGGGTTAATGCTCTTCTGACACTCGGGTGGATGGATGTCTCTATATAACCTGACTATAGCAACAACATATACATATCATAACACTTCACTGATGGGAATATCTTGTTAGTGCACTGACATCTGTCTCCTATTTTCAGTCTAACTATAGATGGAGATCTGCTCTAATGACAGCACAGATACTGTACATGTGTCTGTCCAACACCCTCTAAAACCCAAACCTTATAGAGGCTTACAGCTTCAAATCAACTTCATTGGAGAAATTAGTAAATGTAACTAATTTTTAATACGGTTATATCTGTTTCAAATTTGATGGACACATTTGTAAGACCTCTAAATGATCAAAACTTTGCTGAAAAAAACTACAAAAAACATTCAACTCCATATCTTCTGTCGTCTGATTGATAGTTTAACCTTTTTAAGCAAAAGTCTTTTCGTATAATCAAGTAAATGAAAGAATGACTTTGATATTAGTGATATTTCAAGATGAACAATTACTTGACTGAAGAAACGTCTCGGTTACGGATGTAACCCTCGTTCCCTGAGTAGGGAACGGAGACGTTACGTCGGATGACGGAGAATGGGGGGTTTCGCCAGAAAGCCAATCCTCTTCGAGTATTAAAAAACGAGCCAATGGCAAGAAATGCCATGGGTCTGCGGAATTTGCATAATGTATCTCCGCCTCACCGCGTGAGTATTTAAGGAGAGACACCTGCAACAGCAGATCATGTCTTCGCTGAGGAGCCGAGACTGAACTCAGGCGTCTACCCAGCGGTACAGCGGAAGTGGCAGGGAGACGTAACGTCTCCGTTCCCTACTCAGGGAACGAGGGTTACATCCGTAACCGAGACGTTCCCTTTCGTAGTCACTCCGAGTTACGTCGGATGACGGAGAATGGGGGTCCCCGTGTAATCACGCCACCTTCACAGCTGTCTTCCAGTGCCCTGCGCAGTCTGACCTCCCTGTCGTGATATAGGTACGGACGAAGGAGTCCTCCTTAACACAGGAATACCAAGGTACACTGGGAAGCATATCTCAGGGGAGATATGCCGCAGCATGCCTACCCGTAGGGAGGACTTAAGAATACACATATGGCCCGAGGGGGCTTCATATGGAGGAACACTGGAGTGACCAGCCCGTAGGGTGGCATCTACTTTCAACTCCAGGAGTGGCAGGTGACTTGCCGAGGGAAAGACACAAGCTCAAAGAGGCTTACAGTGGAAAATACACATGTGGGGGTTACTCAGAGGAGGAACCATGCACACGGAGGCACCTAGCCGACGCACAGGCAATAGACACTGGCGCCAGCGTCAACAGTGCTGGAGGAACTCAGGGCTTCAGAGGGGAAGGCTCACCTGAGGAAATATCGCACGTATCCAGTCCGTGGAGTGGAATGGCAAGCAAGCGAGACACTTAACAGCTCCCATGTTAGCTTGAAAAAGACAGTACATGGGCGGAGACTGGCTCCACTCGGAGATTGTAGAATCTGGCGAATGTGTTAGGTGTCGCCCAGCCTGCAGCTCTGCAGATGTCTGTTAGCGAGGCGCCACGCGCTAAAGCCCAAGAGGACGCCACACTCCGGGTGGAGTGGGCGGTCACACCAAGGGGGCATGGTCGACCTTGCTGCTGGTTTGCCAAAGCAATGGCGTCCACTATCCAGTGAGACAACCTTTGTTTGGAGAGAGCCTTTCCCTTCAGCTTCCCACCATAACAGACAAAGAGCTGGTCTGAGGTCCTGAAACACTGCGTCCTGTCTACGTAAGCACGGAGTGCGCATACTGGACAGAGCAGTGCCAAGGCTGGGTCTGCCTCCTCCCGGGGCAGCACTTGCAGGTTCACCACCTGGTCCCAGAAGGGAGTGGTGGGAACCTTGGGCACATATCCAGGCCGGGGTCTCAGGATCACGTGAGAGTGACCGGGCCCGAACTCCAGGCACGCTTCTTCAACGGAGAATGCGTGCAGGTCCCCTACCCTCTTGATGGAGGCCAGTGCAACCAGGAGTGCTGTCTTCATTGACAGGATCTTAAGCTCAGCTGATTGCAGAGGCTCAAAGGGAGCCCTCTGCAGGGCACTTAAGACCACTGAGAGGTCCCAAGAGGGAACGAGAGGAGGGCGAGGAGGATTCAATCTCCTCGCTCCTCTCAGGAACCTGATGATCAGGTCGTGTTTTCCAAGAGACTTACCTTCAACTGCTTCGTGATATGCGGCGATAGCGGCCACATACACCTTCAGGGTGGAGGGAGACAGCCTTCGCTCCAACCCGTCTTGCAGGAAGGAAAGCACAATGCTGATCGAGCATCTCCTGGGGTCTTCTCGGCGAGAAGAGCACCAGTTAACGAAGAGGTTCCACTTCAACGCATAGACATGTCTCGTGGACGATGCTCTAGCGGAAGTGATGGTAGCCGCCACCGCTGGTGGCAGGGTACTCAAACCTGCCTCGTCCCGTCCAGGAGCCACACGTGGAGTCTCCAAAGATCGGGACGAGGGTGCCATAGGGTGCCCCGTCTCTGAGAAAGGAGGTCCTTCCTCAGAGGAATTGGCCAAGGAGGTGCTGTCGCGAGGAGTACCAGTTCGGAGAACCAGGTCTTGGTGGGCCAGTATGGGGCGACCAATATGACCTGCTCCTCGTCCTCCTTGATCTTGCACAGAGTACGTGCGAGAAGGCTAACTGGGGGAAACGCATACTTGCGTAGGCCCTGCGGCCAGCTGTGCGCCAGTGCATCCGTGCCGAGCGTGCCCTCGGTCAGGGAGTAATACAGGACGCAATGGGATGAGTCGTGGGAGGCAAACAGATCTATCTGTGCGTCCCCGAACTGGTCCCATATCAGCTGGACCGACTGGGGATGGAGTCTCCATTCGCCAGAGGTTGGCCGGAGCCGTGACAGCTCGTCGGCTGCAAGGTTCCGCACTCCTGGAATGTAAATAGCACGAAGGGACCTCAGGTGCTTCTGATTCAATAAGAGGAGGTGGCGTGCGAGTTGCGACATACGGCGAGAGCGTAGACCACCCTGACGGTTGATGTACGCTACAGTCGCGGTATTGTCCGAGCGGACAAGTACGTGTTGACCCAGGAGCAACGCGTGGAAGCGGTGCAGGGCAAGGCGTACTGCCAGCAACTCGAGGCAATTGACATGCATGAGGCGCTGGGGTCATGTCCAGGAGCCCGCGGCTGCATGTCCATTGCACATGGCGCCCCAGCCCGTGGCAGAGGCATCTGTGGAGACGACAACATGCCTGGAAACTCGTTCTAGGGGAACTCCGGCCCGTAGAAAGCTGAGGTTCCGCCACGGGGTGAAGGTCTGACGGCAGGTCGGAGTTATTGGAACTCTGAGCGTACCGTGATGCCATGCCCACCTCGGGACCCGATCGCGAAGCCACAGCTGAAGCGGTCTCATATGAAGCAATCCGAGTGGCGTTGCCGCGGCTGCGGATGCCATATGCCCCAGGAGCCTCTGAAAAAGTTTCAGTTGGACCGCACTCTTGCCCTCGAACTGTCGAAGACAAGTCAGCAGTGAGTGTGCGCGCTCGCTCGTAAGCTGCGCGGACATGGCGACCGAGTCTATCTCCATACCGAGAAAAGAGAACCTCTGCACGGGGCAAAGTTTGCTCTTCTCCCAGTTGACCCGAAGGCCCAGACAGGCTAGGTGCCGGAGCACAAGGTCTCTGTGTTCGCAAACCTGATCTCGAGAGTGAGCTAATATTAGCCAGTCGTCGAGATAATTCAGGATGCGAACCCCGTGTTCGCGTAGGGGAACAAGGGCTGCCTCGACGACCTTCGTGAAGACGCGAGGAGACAGAGCCAGCCCGAATGGGAGAACCGCGTACTGGTATGCCTGCCCCTCGAAAGCAAACCGAAGAAACGGTCTGTGTCGAGGTAAAATGGAGACATGAAAGTAGGCGTCCTTCAGGTCTATCGCTGCAAACCAATCCTGTGGCCGCACGCATTCGAAAATGCGTTTGGCCGTGAGCATCTTGAACGGCAGCCTGTGAAGGGAGCGGTTCAAGACGCGCAAGTCCAGGATTGGCCGTAACCCACCGGTTTTCTTGGGGACAATGAAGTAGGGGCTGTAGAACCCTGACCTCATCTCGGCTGGAGGGACAGCCTCGATTGCACCCTTCGCCAGCAGGGTAGCAACCTCCGCTCTCATGACCGGGGCATTGCCACCGACCATAGTAAAGCGGACTCCCCTGAAGCGGGGAGGAGACCGTGCGAACTGAATCGCATAGCCGAGCCTGATAGTTCGGGCGACCCAACGGGACAGATTGGGGAGCTCTAACCAAAGCCCCCAAAAACTGATCCAGCGGAATCATCCGAGCCACAGGCGTCCCCCCGGAGGGGCAGCGAGGCGGAGTGACCGGCACAGGCAAGGGTGGCATAGCGGCCCTGAGCGTGTGCACAGCCAAGCTCCGCGCCCTGACAGAGGAGACCAGGGAAGGACCAGCGTTCCACGGGGGTCTGCTCTGCCAGGGGTCTGGCGATAGAGGGGGATGAGAGTGGTGTGGTCCGGGGACGGCACGCACTGTCATCCTCGCCCTCAGAGACAGATGAGGACGAGAGTGGCGAGGCACGGGGGCGTCGCGCACTGTCATCCGGCTCTGTGTGCTCAGTGATGGACATTTTGGTTCTTTCTTTAACCACATTAGGGTGCTGCCCACCCGTGGGTGAGCAGCGGGGAGTGGAGAACAAAAGATTCTCCCCCGGCCCTCCACCGGGGGAAGGAGGGGGCCTGCAACCGCCTCCTGTGAAAAAACCGACACCATCACTGAGCAGCCCGTCTCAGGAGCGCCGCTTGGCCTGGCGTTTAGCGGGGCGCGGGGCCTGAGGGGGCTGGGACGCCTTCCTGCGGCTTCCTCCACGACGCGGCCCGGGTGAAGGCTGCTGCTGGGGCCGTGCGGGAGGGGCGGGAGCCGCAGGAGCCGCGGGAGGGCGCCCTCGGCGGCGAGCAGGCTGAGGCGTCTGTGCCGACGGCTGGGTGGAGGCAGCAGCTGGCTGTCGGGGCAGAAAGTGTTTAATCGCCTCAGACTGCTTCTGTGCGGCTGAAAACTGCTGGGCGAAGTCTTCAACCGCTCCGCCGAAGAGGCCGGCCTGGGATATGGGAGCATCGAGCAGACGAGTCCGCTCAACGTCCCGCATATCGGCCAGGTTCAGCCATAGGTGACGCTCCTGGACCACATTAGTGGCCATCACCTGACCCAGGGAGCGTGAGGCCACTTTCGTCGCCCGGAGAGCGAGGTCAGTGGCGGCACGCAGTTCGTCGAACGTCCCTGGGTCAGTCCTGCCCTCGTGCATGTCTCTGAGCAGCTGGGCCTGGTAGACCTGTAAGGTGCCCATCGCATGCAGGGCAGCAGCCGCCTGTCCTGCAGCTCTGTGAGACCTCGCCACCATAGATGACGAGAATCTACAGGCCTTGGACGGGTGCTTAGGATTACCACGAGAGGATGCGCTCTGAGGACACAGTTGCATCGCAACCGAGCGCTCCACCGGGGGAATCCCAGTGTACCCATGGGCAGCTGCGCCATCGACGGGAGGAAAGGCGGAGAAAGCTGACGAGCGTTCACGGGAGGTCAAAGGAGCCTTCCATGATCTCGACAGCTCCTCATGCAGCTCCGGGAAGAAAGGAATTGGGGTTGGCTGAGGCCGTGAGGCGGCAGCCGCACCCAAAAACCAATCGTCCAGCAGCGAGCGCTCGGGGCAGGGCGGAGGGTTCCACTCTAGCCCGATGCTCACGGCTGCCCGGGACAGCATGGCTGTCATCTCAGGATCCGACACGGGCAACGCTGGGACTCCCGAAGGAGGCAACGCAGCCGCATCCTCACTTCCTGAAGACTCAAGCCCACCTTGTGATGCCGCGATCGACATCGTGTCATCCTCTGGAGCGCCGAATGAAACACGCGGGGCTTCCGAAGAAGAGCCCGCCTGAATCACCGCGGCACTCGCGGGTTGCAACACAGCGGAGGGGGGCGTGGTCCGAGGACGCATCGTCAGATTGCTCCACACCGTCACCCTCAGATCACCCTGTCCCCCAGCCGAACTACCACCTCTCGTGGAGGAAGCAGAACGGGTGGTGGACGCGGGGACTCTCACTGAAAGATCATTGAGTCTTAATCTTAGTGTTGCGATGGCCATGTTCCCACAGAAGGAACATGAGTCATCCACGAGCGCTGCTTTAGCGTGTTCAAATCCCAGACACACAAAGCAGCGCTCGTGCCCATCAGAAGATGACAAATATCGACCGCAACCAGAAGAAGACGGGCGAGACATCTTTAAAAAGACGTGCCACGTGCAGCTCTTTTAGGAGAGGAAAAACTCTGCAATGCTGAGGCGACCAGGGAGAAAACACAAAGTCAGGCAGACCACTGCACAGATCGCAGGCAATGTGAAAACTCGCTGGGTACATTATGCAAATTCCGCAGACCCATGGCATTTCTTGCCATTGGCTCGTTTTTTAATACTCGAAGAGGATTGGCTTTCTGGCGAAACCCCCCATTCTCCGTCATCCGACGTAACTCGGAGTGACTACGAAAGGGAACTGAGGTTTAGTTGATTATCCATACATCAAATTTTTTTTTTGAAAATTCCTGAGTATTAAATACAATACTCTCAATCACATTATATGTTTTAAAACTGCAGAGATTTGATCATAAAATAACCTATTTTTTGCTCTGTTCGGGCCTCTAAATGAAATTGAGCTAATTTTTCCCTCCACATTCTCACTTTATTACTATATAAGCCAAAAAATCCCAATGTATCAATTATGAGACTCAAAAAAAAAAAAAAAAAAAATACATGCAAAGTTTTCTAAAGATTTCTTTAAAAAAATCTCTCTCTCTCTCTCTCTCTCTCTCTCTCTCTCTATCTATCTATTTATCTATCTATCTGGCCCTTTTTTTGAAATTTTACGTCATTTTATTACAACACTTAATATTCAGCAATATTATTGATCTCCTGCATTGACAGCATTATATGAGAACTGAACTGAGCTGGACGATGACATCACGGTTTACTCCAGAGCGGCTATATATATATATATATATATATATATATATATATATATATATATATATATATATATATATATGTATAAATTAACTAAATTAATAACTTGTTTTCAACAAAAATGAACCAACACTCAAACACTATAAATAAAGCTGACTTGACTTGACTTTCTTCCTTAAATTACATTATATTATATTATATTATATTATATTATATTATATTATATTATATTATATTATATTATATTCATATATAAACCTATTATATAAAAGCTTGAGTTTAATAAGATTTGTATTAGAAGAAATGAATACTTCAAACTTTTATTCACCAGGCGCATTACATTGATCAAACGTGACAGCACAGACATTTATATTGTTAAATGTTTTCATATCAAATAAATTCTCTTCAATGAACTTTCTATTCATCAAAGACTGCTGAAAAAAAGAATTGGTCTCACAATTTCCACAAAAGTATGGGATTGTCAATGCAAAAATGAAAATGTCATGTCATGATTTACTCATGTCGTTCCAAACCTGTCTGGCTTTCTTAACATAAAACAAGATGTTTTGAAGAATGTTGGCAACCAAACAGTTCCGGCTCCCATTGACTTCTATTGTATGAACAAAAAACAATGTGTCCAAAACGTTCCACGGAAGAAAGAGAGTCATACAGGTTTGGAACGACATGAGGAGGAGAAATGTTCAGGTTTGCATTGATGATTCCTGTAACCTCAGAGATCGAGTTAAAAATCAATCCACCACTTGTTAAACACACTGAGAGTTTAGTGGTGAAAGAGGTCCAGTTCTGCACTTCTACAGAAACGCTTCATGATCTGGTAAATGTGATAAGCTGTGGAAGAATCTCTCACTGGTGTTATGCTCTGCTCTTGCTGGAGTGAATGAACTCGAGTCTGTGTTATAATGAACAGCCAGGTCTTCATTTATCTGCCGTTTTCATCCGAAGAGCCGTACATGTTCAGTCCTCCTGGAGTAACCCGGGGTTAAGTGACTCGCTCAGTGCTGGGATCGAACCAGCAATCTTCGGATTACCAACGCGTTTCAGCCCACGCACACCTTCCTTCTATTCTGAGATCTCTGACTCATATGTTGTGTGAATCTTACTGTAGGTGCACTGTAAAAAATGTCTAACCTCCAAACTCAAAATTGTATGGAAGCTTGTTTCTGCCACTGAATAAAAAAATCAAATCAAATAATTGTGAGATAAAAAGTCGCAATTCTGAGAAATAAAGTCGCAACTGCGAGAAAAAAAAGACAGGATTGAGACTTTTTATCTCACAATTCTGACTTTTTTTCTCATAATTGCGAGTTTACATCTCACAATTCTGACTTTATAACACATAATTGCGAGTTTATATCTCGAAATTATGACAATTTTTTCTCAGAATTGTGAGATATAAACTCGCAAATTCTAAGGAAAAAAAAAAAGACTAACTTTTATCTCACAATTCTGACTTTATAACCTGCAATTGCAACTTTATATCTCACAATTGTGAGAAATAAAGTCAGAATTGTGAGATAAAAAGTCGCAATTACCTTTTTTAATTTTCATTCTGTGGCGGAAACAAGCTTCCATAAAATTGACTGTCACATCTAAATTTTTGTTAACACTTTATATTACAGTGTCCTTGTTACATATGTTACATGTAGTAATAACAGTAAATTATGCATAATTACATGTAACTAACCCTCAACCAAATCCTAATCCTACCCTAACCCTGTAGTAAGTACACGTAGTTGCTTAATATTACTCAGTACTTAAATATATATTTACACTGTAACAATGACACCTTCAAATAAAGTGTAACCAAATTTTTCAATATGCCCAAGTGAAATTCTGCAGAGTGATCGAATTAAATTAGCAGAATTTCACTTGGGCCAATTGAAAAATTTAGATGTGACCAGTCACTAGAAAATTTTGAGTTGGGGAGGTTAGACTTTTTTTTTAGTGTGTGTGTGTTTTGTGAGGCAACAGTCGCTCAGATTGACACGGTTAAAAGCTTCTCAGCGAGCGGCTCTATACGGCTGTCAGTGGGTCGAGATGTTCCCGATTCCCTCAAAGACTGAACGCCTTCTCCTACATGACTCAAGGACTTCTGTTGACACAAAGAGCTTGCACATTGCAAAGTATGTACAGTCAAACCAAAATTTATTCAGACACCTTCTCACATTATCACAGATTATTCGCTATAGTTTAGAAAATGGTATTAAATATGAGCAGAACTCGAGTTCTCAGATCAGTGGATATTTGACTGGTTTTGTCCGTCCTTCTGTTAGACTCTCACACATGAATTATGTTGAATATCTGTCAGCTGTTAAATTTAACTCCACAATTAGATAATACCAGTTTAGCTCAACCAGTGACCAAGCAATGCTTCATGTTGTTCAGTGTGTGTGTAAAAAGAGCATTAGCAATTACAGAAAACACACTTCAGCAAAACATGATCAGCTCAAAGTGTCCGAATCATTTTTGGTCCCAAATTTGTATTAATGTCACTGGTAGTCACTGTATGAAGAATATTTGGGTATAATATGTCACAGTTTATTTTATTTTGGTCTCCTCACTTACATAAATGAACTATAGTGTCCTGCACACACTAGTAAAAAAAAATATCAAAAATGATATCTGGTGTCTGAATATTTTTGGATGTGTGAATCTTACTGTAGGTGTGTG
>JARWKJ010000004.1:57594179-57629179 GCA_029959095.1 Rhinichthys osculus | reverse complement strand
ATGACTATTTTTGATCTTAAAAACATACTAACATTTTAAGGGCAACACAGGAAACATTATAAAATAATAAAATAACCCCATGTCAGGGGACCTTTAATGCATCTATTTTTGAACTTTGCTCATTTAAAACATGAACAAAACAATAATTTATAGTGAAGACAAGACAAATACCGGTATCAGAATTACTCGTTAGTTAAAATTGGTATTGTATTGTAAATAAATAAATAAACGTATTAGTTTATCCTTAGTTAAAACCCTTTCATTCCAAATTTAAATGATTCCAAAGGCAGAATAATTAAAAATATTTTTTTCCAAATGATAAAAAGCAACTGTTGTGTTCTTGAAAAACAAAACAGTAAATAGTTATCATTGCTGAATGATTTTAAACTATAGATCGCACAAGTAACACACATTTCACAGTAAATAAAATCAATCGATATGAGTCTTCAACAAATACCATTACCAGAGTCATACACTCCCACTGTCGGGCCGAACAGTTCTGAGAACAGCGAGAACGCGGGGTAACACAGTGCTAAACATGATTTAATAACACAATGAAAAGATATCTGATCATCGCTATAATCTCGGAAAGGGCCATCGCGCTGCACACACACACTGATCTCCTGCTAAAGTGAAGCTACACAGGCTGTATACCCGGTGATCGCTCGCCCTCCACTCGTCTAAACACAAGTGTTGGTCTTGTTCTATTACAAAAGTCATCCATCAGTACAGTAAAACTGTCCGTGAACAGCCATCAATCAAACGCCATCAGCTCTGAACGCAATAGGAGAGCCTGTCACAGCGCTGGATTCATTTAGGCTGATCCAAACCGATTCCTGTTGGTGACACTTCACCGGAGTCTGTGATTTATTGTTCTTTCAAGACTTTTATTCCCATAAACCTGAGCTCTGCTGCTGATTGGCTGTTTCTTGAGGGTCTGGGTGAAGAAAAAAAACAAAACAATATTAACGCTGTAAATAAAAATACTGATAAAGACTGTTAAACAGAACAAGAAATACAAATATTAAAATAATATGCTTCATGTGGTTACATCAAAATTGTCTATTAAGTGTAAAATATCAAAAGTTAGGGCTCAGTAAGAGTTTCAGTCAGCATAGACTGTTAAATTGATCAAAAGTTAAATTTTTAATGTTGCAAAGTATTTCTATAAATGCTGCTCTTTTGAACTTTCTATTCATCAAAGAATCCTGTAAAATAAAATGTATCAAGGTTTCCACAAACATATGAACTGTTTTCAAAATTGATAATAATTATTATGCTCATTAATTAATAATGAGCATCAAATCATCATATTAGAGTGATTTCTGAAGGATCATGTGACACTGAAGACTGGAGTAATGATGCTGAAAATTCAGCTTTTAACACAGGAATAAATTGCACTTTACTGTATATTCAACCATAATAATATTTCACACTTTGTATTGCAGTTTCAGTGAGCAGAAGAGACTTTTTTTCAAAAACATTTGTACTAATGTATACATACATGATTTTAGTTGAGGCAAAACTATTATGAATATAACTAAATCTACCCGACTACAACAAGTTCCACTAGCAAAAGTCATTTAACCCCTTAAGGGTCAGATGACCAGATAGAGACAGTTCCTTGTATATTTGTTTTGCGTATTTATATACTTTACTGTAAATATCTAAATTCTCTCTAAATTGTATTGAATTGTATGTATTGCACTGCTGTTGAATGCCTGAGCCTCAACCAAATGCATTTCAATGCAGGAATTGTCTTTGACATTTGTATATATGACAAAATAAATCAACTTAACTTAACTTGAGGCTGGTTCATTTATTTATTTTCCCAGTGCATGTACTTTATGTAAATGTATATAGCTTTAATCATGGATCTAGTACGTGTTGCTCTCACAGATCCGAGGACTTCTGGCATCTTTGGGGAGAAACTGAAGTTCATGAAGACATTTTGATGGCATCCCTCAGCGCTTTCATCTAAACAATTTACCATACTAATGTCCAAACACAGCATTAGTCATAGTCACGTGTGGAGCCGGTCTGATGGTTTACTGCGCTGTAACGGTGATAAGATGAGACCTGTGCAGATGATTTTCCTCTCATTATAGGCTATATATATATATGCCGGTCTGCGATGGAACCGCCATTACTAGGTTGAGCGTTAGAAATTCATTCTCAAGTCCTTATTGCACAACAGAATTGCCATATAAATTCATGACGGATGCTGTCTGTGTGCTGGGAAATCTGCTGAGATGTCAAAAAAAAAAAAAAAAAAAGCTCAGCCTTCATAATAGAAACCAATATGGATTTTAGATTGATGGTTTGCTATTCGTTCATGTCACAGAAATTAAATGTTTGAAAGAAATGCTTTGTTTGAGCATGAAAGGGTTAAACAGGTTGTAAAACATGGTATCCTTCAATTGTTACCTTAAAAGCTATGTCTACCTGATTTAACCCATACAAATGTGTTTTGTTGTTATACATTAATGCATCTTGGTTGATTCAGCAACATTAAATCATATTTTTTAAGGGGTTAAACAGGGAAGGAAAAAAAATTTAAGAAAAACATTTTTCTGCATCTTCTTGAAAATAAAATGATTTTATAGCATCACATTGATTATGTGTTGAACTTTTATTACAGTGTTACAGATCAGAAATACCGTAATCTTATGTTCTTAATATACAGTTGAGTGTGTATATGAAAATCTTTCAGTATACTGTAAGAAATGTAACTTAAAAGTAAAGTGACAAGTAACTTTCTTTAAAATAAAAACCGTAATTAACTGGGAGCAAGTGACAAGTAACTTACTGTAAAATAAAAACAGTAATGAACTGGCAGCAAGTGACAAGTAACTTACTGTAAAATAAAAACAGTAATTAACTGGCAGCAAGTTACAAGTAACTTACTGTAAAATAAAAAAAGTAATCAACTGGCAGCAAGTGACAAGTAACTTACTGTAAAATAAAAACAGTAATTAACTGGGAGCAATTTACAAGTAACTTACTGTAAAATAAAAACAGTAATTAACTGGCAGCAAGTGACAAGTAACTTACTGTAAAATAAAAACAGTAATTAACTGGCAGCAAGTGACAAGTAACTTACTGTAAAATAAAAAAAAGTAATCAACTGGCAGCAAGTGACAAGTAACTTACTGTAAAATAAAAAAAGTAATCAACTGGGAACAATTTACAAGTAACTTACTGTAAAATAAAAACAGTAATTAACTGGCAGCAAGTGACAAGTAACTTACTCTAAAATAAAAACAGTAATTAAATGGCAGCAAGTTACAAGTAACTTACTGTAAAATAAAAAAAAGTAATCAACTGGCAGCAAGTGACAAGTAACTTACTGTAAAATAAAAACACAGTAAATTACTGTATATTTCACATGTGTTTTTTACAGTGTAGCTCAAACACCAACTTTTGAGATCTTTAGAGGAACACAGTCCGTCTGTGGAAGATAGCGGAGTTTATGAACCCTGTGAGATTGATCATTACTGACCATAAGCTCAATCTCTGAGATAAAAATGGCATGACAGATCGTGGTAATTATAAATCATGACGGATTGAAAACGATCTGCAAGCCAAACCTGCAGCAAACTCTCATTAGTGGGTTGTCAGTGTTTTTAGCACGTTGAGCACACATACACGCTGCTGTGAGCCGTGTGTCACGTCAAACTGCTGGCTTATAAATGCTTGACATCCGTATGCCTCGTCTTCAAAATATATATGAACAGACAGACTAACAGTATCTGAGAACTGACCACCAATAAAGATCAAAAAGATGAGATAAGATGTGAAAATGAGCTGTGAAAACAACCAAAACAAGAACTATAAATCATATTTGTAAGTGCGGTTTCATTTATAACATAATTTGAGATGATTATGCAACATTACCTTGGAAAAAAGACAACAGTATTTGCATCAAAGAGAAGTTTTCTTCCCTACTGTGTCGAATATCGAGTGAAACGCTTCTGGAACAAGAACAGATGTGGGCGGGGCTTGATTGTGGCTGTGGGGAATTGATTGGATGGTTGTGGTTTGCTATTGGCTGATCTCATGTGAGTGACAGGTTATAGCTCCGCCCTCATCCTCAGAGAAGAGAAGAGATGCTGCAAGAGGAAGTTATTCTGACACTAAAATAACCTTGTGCTCTTGGTCTTGAGAACTCATGTAAGTGTGTTCTGGATTTCAGTTCATGGTCTCAGTCAAGATGTCAGTCTATTTCCACTGTTCTTAACGCGATAATCACCTCCACTGCAGATCGGCACCGTACCTTCACCAATCCCCAAATCTCATTTCATTTCAAGCACTGAACGCTGCAATGGATTCATCAATTTTAGATCCTTCAAATGGTTTTTGGAGGTAAAATTGTTCCAGGTCTAATGTTATTATATTGGTCTGGATCTGGGAGGCGTGCAAATGACTAGAACAGTTGTGTGTATACATGTTATACTGAATGCAGGTATCTATGACTAAGCTGAACACACACTTTGATTACAAAAGTGTTTTGCCTCATTTTGAAGATTTAAAAAAAAAAATTGTTCATATGAAATCACATTCCAAGTCTGTCTCTATCAGTGAATTAACTTAGACGAAAGCCATAAAAAAGATGTCAGTTATTTGAAATAAGACAAACGTCCACAAAATAAAATAATAATAATAATAATGTAAAAAATCAAATGAAATAAAATATAAAAAAATATCATTTTTATTTATTATTTAAGCTAGTTGCCAAGGCAAATTCCTCTTTTTATTTGAATTTAAATGTATGATAAAATAACAAAAATAACTAAATAAACAAACAAACAAATGATGATAAAATAGCACTGGGATGCATAAAAAAAAAAAAAAAACAAGATTCAATCTTGGTTTTGATCTGAATCAAATCATCAGTTTGTGTTGTTCGAAACTTTTTAGTAAGATTGGAATACCTTTGATCCCAAAAAATCTGGATTATCCTGATCCTGGATAATGGATTTCAGGAACAAAAATGAAATAAAACTTTAAAACTGGTCAAAATTACAACGTTTGTATCATGTCATGTATACACATTTCTATATTTATTTTGCTCTAGATTAGTTTTACTGTTAAAGTAATAAATTAGAAGTAGACGTTAGGCAACCTATTAAGCCTTTCAGTACAGTAAAGGAAAAACATAATTTTTGGCACTATAAAATAATCCCCCAAACAACTGTAAATATCAAATAAAAATAATATATTTAATTTTAAGTGTTTTTTAATCACTGTATATACCACATTGGCACAAACATATGAGAAGCACCAGTTAAAATACATTTTTAACAATTGCATCCCTTGTTGCATCTTTAATATTTGTTTGTTTTGTTGTGGGTCACATGAGGAGCTACGGAAGCCCTAAAAGGACATGAGACGAGGGAAAAGCTGAATTTAAATGCCTTTGCTTTTTCTCACAAATGTTTTGTGCTCCCTAAGAAACTTTATGTTCACTCTTAATAAAAACTTTTGAGTTTTTTGCGAATAAACACAAAATTTCTTGGGGAACTTAAAACTTTCGTGAGAGAATGCAAAAGCATTATATTATATATTTCTACTCCCAGCTCATATTTTTTCATCACCATGTCCCTTTAGTCTCTCCGTAGGGGTCTGATTGCTTAAAGGAAATTGAAAATGGAAGGGCATGTTTGTTTGCTTATGTTGATTTCTTTCTCTTCAGATAATAAACACTTAAAGTGACCCACACTGTCTCTTCTACCTGTTGTTCTTAACATAGCTAACAGCCCGCAATTATGAAATGTAATTTTGCAATGTTGCTATAATCCAGCTTGTTTACATTTTGTATTTTATACTAATGTTCATTAACATGCTTTGTCCCTATCAAATACATAAACAAACAAACAAATGTAAACTCATTTGGAGCGCTGATATCTCAGGTTTGATAATCTGAAAAAGTGTGTGTCTGGATCAGGGGGATCCAATCCTATTTTGCTTTGCAACCCCAAAACAAAAATAAGATGGATTGCCTGATCCTGATACTGGGTAGCAAAACATGGGAATTCCAAATCTAGATAATTCTGATCCAGATGAAACTTTTTAAACAACTGGGCCCAGCAGTTCATCTAAACACATTTTTTTTTGCTTTATCAACAATGACAAAAACAATAGTGTTGCATTTCTGCTCTTATAACCGATAGGCTTGCATTACTTACAATACAGTGTTCAGCACCACGGACAGCGCTTACATTTACAGTTTTTCTCAGTCACTTTGGTGCATTTCTCACATCACTATTTACATTTGCACAACAGTTAGTTCAAACTCCACAACATTTAGTCATTTGTGCACATCATAGTAACAATTTCTCATTCCTTCCAACAAATTGCAAATGCTTTTGGACATGCATCAATTGCTTTCATACAACTCTCTGCTGTTTTATAACATTATCATTTGCTTATGTCGTGTTAGTCAAAATTGAGTCATCACATACAAAAATGTTGAACTAGATGTCAAAATCTGTCAAGCAAATTAAAAAAAAAAATTATATATTTTTTCTTTCATGAAAATGTCTCCTAAATTGAACAGTTTCTCTCAGGTGAACTTATGTGGCCAGCAGAGAGGAAGGTATGGATGTGCATGAATGATTACAGTACTATGTATGTTGTATGTTCAGTTCATGTACTGCAATATTGTTCACAGTTGTGCACAGCTCTACCCAAAGGGAGTTTATGTTTGTTGTAAATAAGGGTGTATCTTTTCTTTTGCACAATGCTGTGAACAAATTAGAATTGGAAAGAGCATATGCAGTAAACATGTGAAACATACATATCCAGTGTCTTGTACTCAGTTACCTCACTAAATACAGTAATGTGTAACTTTACTGTAGTTTTCAAATGGCTGTGCAAATAGTATATAGTGCTGTCTTGAGCATTGTCAGGTAGTGTCACCAAGATCTGATTTTTTTGCATTGGAAAACATTTACAGAGTAAACTGTCATAATGAAAACATGACTATCTTGTTCATAAACAATGGTGTCAGGACTTTTCATCTTGATGACACTGACACTTTCATTGACATGAAAACTTGCTTTTGAGGAATGAGCTATCCATTTTGAGCAAGTGACACGCTTTTGCAGGTTATCAACTAGGTGTTGTAGTTTGTACTAATTGTTTTGAGAACTGCATTAACTGTTGTGCAAATGTAAATAGTGATGTGAGAAATGCACCAAAGCGACTGAGAAAAACTGTAACCCGGAACAGTCCCGTTTTCAGCACCACGGACAGCGCTTACATTTAACCCGGAACACTCCCGTGTTCAGTGTTCAATAAGACCTCAATTGTCACTAGTTAAATAGTTAACTCATGATATCTGTAAATGTGTTTTAACATGTTACATTTGTTCTTTCAGATATTTAAAATGGCTTAATTACTAGTAACAATCACATTCAAAACTGTTCAAATTTATATCAAGAATTTACATCCTGGGAATGATTAAAAGTCAAAACGGCTTGCCACATATGTTCATGCATGCAACATTTAACGCTATTGAAAATAATATCAATCAAATGAAGCTAAAGCAAAACAATACAAGTTATTTTACAAATCAAATAATGTTAAAAATAAATAAAGTCTCTCTCTCTCTCTCTCTCTCTCTCTCTCTCTCTCTCCTCTCTCTCTCTCTCTCTCTCTCTCTCTGTCTCTCTCTCTCCCTCTCTGTCTCCCTCTCTGTCTCTCTCTCTCTCCTCTCTCTCTCTCCCTCTCCCTCTCTCTCTCTCTCTCTCTCTCTCTCTCTCTCTCTCTCTCTCTCTCTCTCCCTCTCCCTCTCCCTCTCTCTCTCTCTCTCTCTCTCTCTCTCTCTCTCTCTCTCTCTCTCTCTCTCTCTCTCTCTCTCTCTCTCTCTCTCTCTCTCTCTCTCCCTCTCTCTCAGTCCCTCCCCTTTCTGTCTGCCATCACCCTCCTATCCGATCCAGTAAAGTGATGCTCGGCGCCTCCTCCTCGTTTCTCTGCGCGTTTCTCAGCAGTCAGTCGGACTCTCCGTCTCTCCATCGGATATTTCCCCCTGTTTCTCAGACGCTGTTCTGCGACCCGAACCGCCGGATTTGTCCCTCTTGAGCATGAGAGGAACCGCTGACCCGATCGCACACCATGAGCTTCGGACCCGGAGCCTCAGCCGAACTTTAAAGCAGCGCGGAGCGTCAGATTCCCGATTCACGGGAGCAGCAGTTTCAGGTGAGTCTTTAATGAAGCATGTGCAACTCAATAGCGAAAGGGATTTTAAATGCAGCACTTCACTGAGCTCCAGTGCGCGAGTGTGTGTGTGTGTGTGTGTGTGTGTGTGTGTGTGTGTGTGTGTGTGTGTTTCTGCACGGATTGAAACTGGACTGCAGATGCTTCCATTATCCGCGCGCGCGTGATCGGATCTGTTTTCAGTCCACGCATTGCTCATTGTTGCATTACAGAAAGCAAGTTGATGTGTGTGTGTGTGGTTTGATGCTGTCCTTTTGCTGAGTCAAACCATGCTAAGCATAAATGAAGTATGAAAAATGACACCATATGCGTTTGGAGAGGCTGAGTGGATCAGCTGCTCACTGGACGCTTGGAGGACGTCAACACTGTTTTCTCCTTTGTATTTTTCCTGCTGCATCTGCAAAGTCAATAAACATGCACACACTGCAGTGGAGAGCACAGCCAGGTCCCCCTTCGGGCCTGTGTCTCGCTGGCAGTGTGATGCAGAAGGGTATGAAGTGTGCACACTCGCATTAATCTCACGAGCATGTGTGGCCGGTGGAGAGATGCGAATCTGTGTGTTTGAGGGCACCGAGAGGCTCAGAGCTGGAGGTGAACTGGTGTGAATGTGTTTCTGACGCGGAACTGTTGGGGGAGCTCTCGCGCTTTATGCGCTTGATGTCAAATTTGACTTTGAAGCTTTTGGTAATTGAGTGATTATGATGGACACAAAGCGAATGGCGCAGCCGAGAGTCCTAAAGAGTTTTTCCGGGATGCATCCCATTACTGGTGCCGTGAATCAAACCTGGTCGATATGCACTTCTATTATAATATTATGCAAAATTATGATGTCCGTCAATTTTAATGATCGGCCCACACGCCGCAAGCTCTTAGCTGCTCTTTGTGGCCTAATTTGGACTGTTGCAGGGGGTGTTTTTTTCTTCTTTTAAAGACCTAATTATATGCAATTGATACATTTTTTATAATAATTCTGTAGCAAAATGACCAGTTTGCATTATCTGGCAATGCCATTTTTATTCGTTCACTCTCGCACTGAACTTTTTACTTCAGTGAATATATATTCGTGATTAGAAAAACCTATTGGTTATTATATAAGGGGTGAAAAAACACGTTGACTACAAATGATGGGGCATTTTGTCACACTATACGGGGTAACATACTGATTTCAGCCATGCATTCACATCATCTGTCTAACTGGAGGAGGATTTTTTTAAAAATAGATTTTAATCAACTATTTTATTTTTGAAACAAGATTTAGAATAACACGAGGGTGAGTAAATGATGAGAGAATTGACATTTTTGGGTTAACTATCTTTTTAAGCTCAAATGTTTAACCAGTTTGCATTATTTAAGCACATTTAACACATTCCCCAATAGTGTGGAATGGTGCAAGTACAGCATCTATCTAATTGAAAGAGGAAATACATATATATATATATATATATATATATATATATATATTTTTTTTTACAAAGTTTGACAGATGACAGTTTGAATTATTTTAGCACACATTTCCCATCGTGGGGCATGTTGTCACACTATGGGAAAATGCAAATAATTTTTTTTTTTTAACATGACACATGATGATCCCTTTAAACCACAGGTGAAACTCGAAAAATGTGAATATGGTGTAAAAGTTCATTTATTTCAGTATATCAATTTAAAAGGTGAAACTAATATATTATATAGACTCATTACATGCAAAGTGTGATATTTCAAGCCTTTATTTGTTATAATTTTGATGATCATGTCTTACAGATATGAAAACCTTTTCACAATATTCTAATTTTGAATTTGGGGTTTTCATAAGCTGTAATCCATAATCATCAAAATTATAACAAATAAAAGCTTGAAATATCTCACTTTGCATGTAATGAGTCTATATAATATATTAGTTTAACCTTTTAAGTTGAATTACTGAAATAAATGCATAAAACTTTTGCACGATATTCTAATTTTTCGAGCTAAATAACCAGTTTGCATGATCTGAGCAATGCATCTTTGATTCGCCCTCTCTCGCTGTAAATGCACACTAACCCCAGACACACATTAATATCTAAACAACATGTTGTCTCACTATGGGGAAACAGACTATTGTCAGTCATACATCTAATTAAAAAAGAGAGAGAGAAAAAAAACAATAAATATATATATAAACAAAGTATATGACAGTTTGCATTATTTTAGCACACATTTCCCATTCATGGGGCATGTTGTCATACTATGGGAAAATGCAAATACACAAATATATGTATAGATTTTTTGACATGACAGATGAGGTAACCTATAAACAACCTGTTTTATGCTAAACAATTATAGTACCAGTATGCATTATCTGAGCAATGCATTTTTTATTCGCCCACTCTCGCATTAAATGCATTCTAACCCAGAAACGCATTGATGTCTGATGAGCTACAGGCACAAACAAGCCGCACTAGTGACCGTTTCAGAAGCTCAAGGCAAAGAGCTGCGACCCAATGCAAACACTTCACACATCTGACGTTCAGCGCCGCACCTGCGCCGGACCGACCGGTACCTGTTCTGATCGTCCTTCACGGAGGCGGATAAAGAGAGAGAGAAGCAGCCTCTCACACGCTCTCAGAGCTGTGGATGGAGACCATGAGCAGAATATCAACGACGAGAGAGCTTTGGCCGAGGGAATAATGAGCACTGTCTCTTCTGGCAGGAGGAGCGAAGGCTGCAGCTGGGGGTCCTGGCGTCCGGGCCCTCAGGAAGAACACATGCGCTCTACTGAACGCATGCTTGTTTATTGTGCGGGATCGTAAAGATGATGAGGCTCAGGGTACACTGTAAAAAAAAATTACGGTAAATTTACGGTTAAAAAACAGCTGGGAGAAATTTACCGTAAAAAAAATGCGATAGCAACATGTAAAGTTTTATGGACTCACCTTAAATTTACAGAAAAAAAAAAATCATTATCTGATATAGTGTTAATATACTGACCTTTTCAAGTACTAATATCCGTTTTGATATTAGTCCAATCACAGCGGTGATGAGAGTCACATGATCAATCAAAGCTCATCACAAGCAGCTTAACCACATTAAAGTTAATACTAATATATGGAAGCTGGACGGTTTCATTCACACAAACACTGAACACCATAATGGTAACACACATGAAATTTAAAAAATGAACATTATTTTAAGAACATTAAATGTAACATTAAACCCTAATGTACATAACTGATTAGAAAGAAACAGTTATTTCAACAAAAATACAATACATTTAAAGTGTCACGCTTGGAATTGTGGGAATGTCAATGTACGTTTTTTCACTGTAAATTATACAGACTTGTTATTTTTCACTTCCAAATACTGTAAATTTAGCGGTATTTTACTGTGAAATTTCATTAAATGTACGGTTAGATCCATCACAGTTATTTACCATATATAGTACAGAAACTTTGTTACTTTGTTAACCAATTAACAGTTTTTCACCCTAGCATTTTTTCCCTGTTAAAATCACGATAAATGTAAAAAAAAAAAAAAAAAAAATTATTACAGTTTTTTACGTCTACACGACACTTCGTGGTTTTCGTTTACAGACGAAAACGTTGCCAAAGCGATCCCCGTTCAGGATCTGTAAATATAAATAACTAAAATCGCTGTATTCTGCTGCCAGGCCAGTAGGTGGCGATGTCACTTTAAAGAAATGCTATGTGCCTATATACAGTAGCATTTGCATGACGTCACCGTTTTCAAAAATCAGAGTTTTTGGAGTTTTCACAGAGATAATAACTGTATCGTTTTAATAACTACACTTTGAAACCAGTTTTCAAAAGTTTACGTTTTTAGGCCCTTATTAAAATGAACGGCCAAAACGTTTTTAGTTGAAAACAGCCTCTCGGATGCATTAGTCAGCGCGGACGGCTGCCGATTATTTACGTTTATGATGATTAATATGAATCCCTGCCTTTACAAAACAATGAAAATAAATGTGTGACTCCCAGGAAGTGACATCACTTGAACTGCTGACTATTATTTGCATATATGCGGAAAATAAAATGAAGATGTAAAAGAGGTGATGATAGCTGAGATATTAGCAAATATGGATTAATGTATCACTAAAGCTGCTTTGAAACAATCTGTATTGTAAAAAGCGCAATATAAATAAATTGACTTCATTTTCCAAATGATTAGGGAGAGTGGGGCAAGTTGTCACACCGTTTACTCCAGTAAGGTGGATTTATCTGTGAAAGTCAGAGTAAATACCTTCACTACAAACACATTTGCACATTTCCATTGTTATTGTGCAGGAAAAAACAAACAAAAAAACATATTCACACACACTGACTCCTATAGTGTGGGCCATGTTGTCACACTGTATGTGATTATTTGGATTCTGTCTTTAAAGATATAATTCACCCAGAAATGAAAATGTATTTACAAGAAGATATTTTGAAGAATATTGGCAATCAAACAGTTTTGCTGGAGATTTGTCTTTGTACACTTTAAAGACAAAACACAAACAAACATGCATATCTCAAAATATCTTAAATCTGGCCCAGATCCGGCCCACATCCGGTATGTGTGTAATCAACGTGTACCAGATCTGGGCCGACGCTATGTTGAGGTTTGGGATTTATAAAAGAAAGTAGGGGAATAAACGATGACATAATGTTCATTTTTGGGTGAACTACCCCTTTAGGCAGATTGTTTTAAGATAAATGTGTAAAAAAATTGTCGTGATTTTAACGGTAAAAGACTGTTAATTGGTTAACGGAAAGTTTCCTTACTGCGGTAAATAACTGTGATAGATCTAATGGTACATTTAATTAAATATACAGTTTTTGAAAGTGAAAAAGTAAAATTAGGGTACATTTAATGTAATTTTACTGTAAAATACCGTTACATTTTTTTGAAAGTGAAAAAGAACAACTCATTGTATAATTTACAGTGAAAAACCGTAAATTCACATTCCCACAATTCCCTGCGTGACACTTCACATTTGATGTACTTTTGTTGAAATAACAGTTTCTTCATGGTTTTCTTATTTTTTTTCTAATCAGTTATGTACATTAGGGGGTTATGTTACATTTAATGGTGTTAAATTAATGTTTATTGCATTTTTAAAATTCCATGTGTGTTACCATTATGGTGTTCAGTGTTTGTGTGAATGACACTGTACAGCTTCTAGTATTAACTTTAGTGTGGAAATGATGCTTGTGATGAGCTTTGGGTTGATCATGTGACTCTCATCACTGCTGTGATTGGTGGTTGTCAGTGTATTACGATCGTACAAAACAGATATTAATACTTCAATAGGTCGGCAAATTAACATTATATTCAGATCATGAAATACGGTTAATTACTGTAAATTTTAAGTTAAGTCTGTAAAACCAATAACGTTGCTACCGTATTTTATACTAAATATAAGATTGCATGATAATTAGTTGTGAATATGCACTGTAGCTTTGTCCTGGATGTGACGCTAAAGCCTTTTATTGCCAGAGAAATGTCCTGACTCCTGACTCTCTGTCATCGCAGCCTCGGCTCTGCTGTTCTGATTAATTCAAGACTTTAAGCAGATAATACCAGCACTTCTCTCTCTGGGATATGCTAATTGCAGAACACGGTATAAAGTCGATCTCTGGGTTTCAGCAATCTCAGAACACCCTGTGTTAACAGAAATTAGCTAGCTGCTAAAATTAGCCCGCTGATAATAATCCCTCTATGCTAATACACTAGATGAATATCGTCAGATCAACTGATCCAGCTTGCAGAAATCATCCTAGGCTTGTACCATTAATATAAACGCCGGAATCAAACATTTATGGGTCAAATATTACACAGATTCTCCAGTGACGCCACAGAGAGTGGCATTATGAAGACGTTTGGCAGAATTTGTAGAAAGAAAGAGAGAAAGAACGAAAGAACGAAAGAACGAAAGAAAGAAAGAAAGAAAGAAAGAGAGAAAGAAAGAAAGAAAGAGAGAAAGAAAGAAAGAAAGAAAGAAAGAAAGAAAGAAATTATAATAAAAAAAATGAAGTTAGATTTTAATCATATTGAACTTTTTATTATTTGTAAATAAATAAATAAAAATAAATATTGATAATAATAATAGAAATAAATAGAATCTATTAAATTTAAATCATATTGAACTTTTCATTATTTGTAAATAAGTGAATAAATAATAATAATAATAATAATAATAATAATAATAACAAATAATATAAAAATGAACTTTTTATTCTTTGTAAATAAAAAAATGCATATTGATAATAATAATTATAATAATAAATAGACATAAAATATATATTGTTAGACTTTAATCATATTGAATATTTTTTATTATATATATATATATATATATATATATACAAATATTTATATTATCATTATTATTATAAATAAAAATATATTGTTAGATTTGAATCATATTAACACTTTTTATTATTTATAAATAAATAAACATATAAATGAATATAAAAAAAATGTTTTGCATTAGTATCTATAGTTTAAATATATATGTACAGCTCTGAACAGTAATGACATTACCCTTAAACATGATTAGTGCAGTTACATTTATTAATTTAATACTTACCTTTGTTTATATAATTCACTTAATTTGACAGTGCGATTTAAGGCGAATATACATATTTTTAAAGGTTAAAGGCTTCTAAGATAGGACACGGTTATTATTTTATTACAGTAAATTTTGCATTCATATTTTAGTTATGTTTGCTTTTGCAATTCCAATCCATTTTTTATTTTATTTCAGCCAACAAGAGATGTTTACATTTAGTTTATGTTTACATTTTATAATCTCCCTCATCATTTCATGAGTGCATTAGATATAAAGGGCTCCTGTGACACTGTGAAGAATAACTTTATCTGAAATATATAATATCATATTTCTGTGGCCTCTGAGGATTGTAACTGGATTGTTCTGGGCTTAGGGAGTTTTTGATTAGGCTATTAAGAATATTAGCTGTTATGAAAGTGACTGCAGAGCTTCTGTTTCATATCATTTAATAATGTTTCTGAAATAAGTCTATCAGCAAAGCTGGAGGAAATATGTGCTCCATTCTTTGAAGAGATGATCTGATTTGAGCAATTATGAGTCAAACGACACTATCAAATAAAAAGGCCAGCGTTATGAAATGGAAGCGAATATAAAAATGCCTCAGGATTGATAATATTGTGCCGTTTCAGATCATATATAATATGCAGCAGGTTTTCTCTGATGGTCATTTATCTGGTAGAAGTCAAAAAGATAAATAAAAAATACAAAATTACACAATAAAGTTTCTTACATGTGACATTTATGTTCAAAAGTTTGAGGTCAGTAAGACTCAAAAATAATTATAATAATACTATAATTCAGCAAGGACACATTCAATTGTTCAAAAACATTTATAATGTTACAAGAGATTTCTATTTTGAACTTTCTATTCATCAAATAATCCTGGATTTAAAAAAATAATAAAATATGATTGTTTTCAACACGCAAATCCTCATATTAGAGTGATTTCTGAAGGATCATGTGACACTGAAGACTGGAGTAATGATGCTGGAAATTCAGCTTTGATCACATGAAATAAAATATATTTTAAAATATATTCACATTGAAAACAGCTGATTTAAATTGTAATAATATTTCTCTATTTTTACTGTATTTTTGATCAAATAAATGCATGCAGTCTTGTGAGCAAAAGAGACAATACCGCAACTACAACATGTTGATTACACTTTACTTAAAGCCTTTATACTGTATGTTGCATTACAATCAAAAAGCATTATAATATTTGCAGAATCCTTGTTACATCTGAAATTGTCATTATACCTTCTAAAGGTGTAGCAATGAATAGATATTACAATGCATCATAATTACAATTATTCATGATATCATACAAGGTGCATTACAAGGCATAATGCACTAAAAATTAATACGTATTATATATAAACGCTCTGTTACAAACAATTTGATAATGTTTTGTTTATAAATGACGGTTATATATGGATAATATTCAGATTTTTTATTTTATTTTTTATGTGTGAATGTTAAAACTCATAACATTACGAGTGAACCTCAAGGAAAATATATATATATAAAAAATAGAAATCCATGTCAAGACCCCTTTAAATGTTGATTTCATGGTTGCTGGATGTGAAGCGTGTGGCCCTTGGAAAGGTGGGCGCCCGGGTGCCCGACGACTGCTTTAGCTTGATCTTCATTATTGATAAATTATTAAAAGCCATGGTCATTTGCTGCGGTTAGCCTCAATAATTCATAGAGTTATGTAATGAAAGGCCTGAATGAAAGGCTGCTAGGAAACACTGGTGAACGCTTCATATGAAGCCCGTCGCCAGCCTCACCGCTGGGGTTATTAATAAACAATGGAAACCTGTAGTGGAGAAGAGGTGGATGTGTTTCTCCAGCTGGCTCGACTTACCCTCGGTGTTTACAGAGAGCTGAGGATGAACACACAGGAGAACTGAGTCTCTGATACTGTAGTTTCTCTGATGGATCGGTTGAGGCTTTTGCGACACATTGAAAAGACAAACTAGTCCCTCCTCTTTAAGCCTCAGTTACACTAATATACAGACAGTGTGAAATATTTGTCGTTTGTCTCATATACTCAGATGACCAACCAGGGCCGGACTAGACGGGATTGGGCGAGTGGCCTGGGGCACCAGCCAATAGCCCTTGTGTTATGTTGCGGGTCAATTTGACCCGTTTCAATTTTCAAGTTGTTGGAAATACTGGTTAACCTTTGTTTTTTTTCTTGATATTTTGTGACTTTTTCTCATTTATCATGATGAACATGCATGCAAAGTTTCAACATGCTGATGTGTTTTGACATATACAAACAAAATTACTGTTACGTTCGTGATGTTCGCGGGTCAATTTGACCCTCATAGACAGCCATTCAAAAGCAACTGTACAGACACAAAATAAAAACATTTATTTTCTGTATGTCAGGGCACTTCAACTCCAGTTCTAACGTGCAAGTGCATCTAAAAGTGCTCTAACCCTAACCAAACACGCTTGAAAAAGATAAAATTACAGTGTTCAGAATTATTTGCAAATTACAGATGAAAATCTTTGTCAGACACAGATAGTAAAATAAGCTCTCATTTCAATATTCAAAATATCTAAAATACCTAGCTTTTAAAGGTGCAGTGTGGGATTTTTAGCGGCATCTAGTGGTGAATCCTGCAAATTGCAAACAGCAAGTCACTCGCGGCCTATCCCTCGGTTTTCAAACTCGAATGAGAAGCTACGGTGGCCGACGTAAGACAAAATATGTCGTCTGAGTCTGAGTCAGCAGCAGAGAGTAGTAAGTCAAGCAATGAGGTTTCTTTAGCGCTGTTTGTTCGCTTTCGGCTACGGTAGAAACATACCTTCAGACCTTCATAGAAGGGGATTCCCGCGCCTATGTAGATATAAATGTCTCATTCTAAGGTAATAAAAACATAACGGTTCATTAAGTAAGGTCTTTATACACCACTGAAAACATAGTTATGGATTTTATATTGCATCTCTGTCAATAGATCCTCAGAAATATTACACAATGCACCTTACATAATATAATAATAGTAATCAGCTGATTGTCTCACGAACGTAACCAGCAGATTCTCCCCACAAAGCAAACCCATAATACAGCGAGGGAGAAGACCCACATGAAACTATGCAACTATATATGTTTTCTAACAGGGTAGTAAAAGTTTAGCTGGCTAATATGAGCTGTTACTGTGGCTGAGCTGGTTAAAGCGTAAAGCCTTGTTTATACTCGACGCGTCCGCATGAGCCCAAAGGTGCAAAAATGACGTGATTGTGACATCGCGCGCGCCTCCGCATCCCCTAGACACACTTACTACACACAATAGGCTTTTTTTCTCTGATTTTGGAAACTCTAAGCGATCGACTTAAAATGCTTCCAAGATCGACGGGTTGGTGATTCCTGTAACTGTTTTACGGTCAATGACAAGAGTAGCCTACTAATCAGCTGTCTCACGAACTTAACCAGCACATTTATCCCACATAGCAAAGCCATAACACAGCGAGGGAGAAGAATTAAGTTACATGAAACAATCCAACTACATATTTACACCACTGACAAGGGAAAAGTCACTACTCACGGTGTTTATGACTAGCTTCTTCTAGCTTCCTGCGGCTTCTCTTTCAATGTAGTGACGAAACGCGCTCTGTAACGCTGTGTGTTCGCGTTCGGCTACTGTAGAAACATGACGTCACAATATGGCGACCTTCATAGAAGGGGATTCCCGCGCCTATGTAGATATAAATGCCTCATTCTAAGGTAATAAAAACATTACGGTTTATTAAGTAAGTTCTTTATACACCACTGAACACATAGTTATGGATGTCATATTGCATTTCTGTTAATAAATACTCAAAATTTTTACACATTGCACCTTTAACCAAAACTTTTATGTAGGATTTTCAAAGGCAGCTTCACAGAGCCAAAAAATAAATAAAAAACATTTATTTGATGTATGATTTTGTTATGTTTGGTTTCTCACTTCCCAGTGAGTGAATAATGAAGCTAGGAAAATAGGTCTTAGGAAACTAGGTAAAGTTAACTTAGGAAAATGTAAAAATTTTCATTATAGAGCTATTTTTTTTTGTTCAGTTACGATGTTCAAAGCATAAAATGTAAAAAAGGACAAAAAAATATATATATCCCAAAAAAATCTGTATACTGTTTATTTTCCAATTTTGTCAAAACAAAACTGTTTTAAAAAATTTTTTTAAAACATTTTCATAAATCATATTTTCAGATATAATGTTTTTGTAATGTTTGACAAATGTTGATATTATAAGTTTACAGTTTGTATCTAAATCTTTGTTGTTTTTCATAGTGTGATTTTTGAGGAATTGTATTGAATCCAATTAGGGTCAATTTGACCCGGTCCATAAGGGGAGTACACAGAAATCGAACAGAACACAAGGGATAGGGGGGCACCCAGGGCCGGATTATACAATGGGCATTATGGGGCCAAACCAGTGGAAGAAAAAAAATCTTTCTTTTTACACATTTCCAATAACGGAGCGTATATTTGCACTAAGTGCCTGTCAAACACACCTGCCAGTAAAGTGGCACAGGTCGTCGTGTGTGAGGTGCTTGATAGCCGCGTTCGACCCGAGTTCGAATCCGCCTTTTGCCGAACTCGCTCTTCTCCCTTTCCCCAACACATATGAGATGTAAAATGTATAGCCTAACATAAAGGTCTCTAGCATTATATTTTGCCAAAGAACTCAAATCGAATCCGTGATATGGCTTTGTGCCTTTATAAAACAGCAAGACTTTAATTAAAGGGATAGTTCACCCCAAAATGTAACCTCTGTCAGTAATTACTCTCCCTCATGTCGTTCAACCCCGTAAGACTTTCGTTCATCTTCAGGACACAAATTAAGATATTTCTGATTAAATCTGAGAGCTGGATCACTCCTCCATAGGCTTCTTAAGGGATTGAAACTTGCCGGGCCAGAAAAGTTAGTAAAGACATCGTTAAAATAGTCCGAGTGACTACAGCGGCTCAACCTTAAGTTTATCAAGCGACGAGAATACTTTTTGTGCGCAAAAAAACAAACAAAAATAACGTCTTCATTCAACTCTTCATGTTCTTCTCTGTGGGCCTCGAGTGAGTTCACGTAGTGTAACAGCGCAGCGCTTCTGGGTCACACACACACACATGACCAGTGTCGGCCGATAGTGAGCCCAAATTTTCTTTTCTGGGTGAACTATCCCATTAAGTAGCCCATGGGCGTAGATTACGCGGGGGATGGGGGGGACGTGTCCCCCCCACTTTTTATAAAATGTAAATTCGTCCCCCGCACTTTTTCATAGAGCAAGTGTGTATACAACAAGCTGAGGTTTTCGCGGGTGTGTGTAGCCTACATTGAGATTTAAAATCCAAAGAGTCAAGGATAGTCTATCTACATACGTGACTTTCACGTTTCCATGGTAATCATTCACTCGTGCATTAGCCTACGACACGCTCATGCTCGCACCCGCGCCGAATCCATCAGTTTCAGTTCAAAACGGCAAAAACTCTTCACTCGTTTTTCACGAAAAAGTCAAGCACTGTAGGTAAGTTTTCATGTGGTATCCGAATTGTGTTGCACAATGATAAATAACTCTGCCTATTTCTCTTGTTGAATTAAGAAGTTTTGTTGTAAATTGAAAATATTCACTACCCGCAAAAACGTGCACTATTTTCAATCTATTTTAATTCGTAATGTCTTTTATTTTCAAAGATATGTTATCAAAGCCCTTCAAATTAGAATAAACATGGTGATTGTTAATGCTGAATTTGTATTTTCATGCATTAACAGCCACGATCTGCTTGAATCAGGCAGCGTTGTAACATTTACATGATGTTTACCATAATTCGGTAACACTTTACATTTAGATAAAAAAGTTATAGACAAACTTTAAGTTCTCTTGAAAAAGCCTAACTAGAAAGTTTTAAGTAGTTTTAAAAGCTTGAAGTTTGAAGGTTTTCAATTGGAAAGTTTAGTAAGACAGACATTGTTTAGGCTTTTAAGGAAATTTAATTTAGCCAAAAGAAGAACTTTTATTCTAAGTAACCTAAATGTTATTTTTAAATCAGTCTACTTCAGTGTGATATTTAACCATATTATCATGTTTAACATTGATAATTTTAATAATTGTAATGCGATGATCACAGAATATCATATGTTTGGGCGGTTGACGGGTGGATTATTTATTTTTAACAGTGGATTCGGGGCCTAGAAGTACAGAGATCAACCTACAAAAATAATGTGGGTAACACAGTAGGCTATATGGTGATCTACGAAAAATAAACATTTTACTATCTAATACATGGTCAGGGTTTTACCACCTCCGCCTCGTTTTCAACCAAAAACCCTGCATGTGCAATATAAAGTACTGAACATCTGCATTTCTTTCTTTCTGTTTTGTTGCTTTAAAAATAAATTGCATATTAAACCAATTAAGCAAAAACCTGTCAACAAAAGTCTGAAGAAAAAACCTTGACATTCTGTCCCCCTCACTTTTGAAATGATGGCTACGCCCCTGAAGTAGCCTATATACGCTATATATAATATATGCATTCTGTGTGTGCTGCGAGATTTAAAGAGAAGTGCGCACTTTGCTCACGCGACCATCATGAGGATCTGGTGTTTTCTCAAGGGTTCATTTCTTGCAAGTGAAGAAATTAGGACAAAAGTATTGAATACATTTATAGGCTATATGGATTTTACGTCATAGGAATAATTATATAAATCATTATTATAATAATTGTTTGGCATCCTAAAACACCAGTGATGCTGCAGACTGAGATATCATAACTAAAAAAGATGTTTGAGCCCTCTTTAATGTCCAGGTACAAGTCAATGCTTTTTCTTTGTTCGATGTTCATAGTTCATGGGTTGAAGCTCTTAATTTTGAGCTCTCAAAGTGCACCAGATTGATGAATTTAACCTTAAAATGTACACAATGTTCTTGCAGGGAGCATGCCCCCGAACGCCCCTAGAGGACAGAGGTCCACCCAACATAGTTTTACAAAATCCTATGGGAAAGAACGATCATTTATGAAGCATAGTACAACAGATTCAGATACTTTTATTTAATGCCATGTCAGCATTCAAAATTACAAAAATACAAATATCATATAAAGGCCTCGAAACCTGATGTGCATCGTCTGAATCAATCTCATCTAAATGCTGCCGACTACAAAAGCAGGGATTTAACAGTTCAACGGCATGCAATTTATGCTATATTATTACTATTGGCTCTATTGATCTGTTATTATCGATCGATCCAGTCCTAGATGCAAATTGATCAATGCACTACGGCTCCAATCATGTTAAATAGTTGATATATTGACAGATTTTTAGTACAATTCACAAAAATGTATTTATAAAATGTATTTATTTATGTACTAAGTTATTACAGGTGAGACTCGAAAAATTTGAATATCATGCAAAAGTTCATTTAACTTAAAAGGTGAAACTAATATATTATATAGACTCATTACATGCAAAGTGAGATATTTCAAGCCTTTATTTGTTATAATTGTGATGATTATGGCTTACAGCTTATGAAAACCCCAAATTCAAAATTAGAATATTGTGAAAAGGTTTTCATAAGCTGTAAGCAAATGAAATTATAACAAATAACGACTTGAAATATCTCACTTTGCATGTAATGAGTCTATATAATATATAGTTTCACCTTTTAAGTTGAATTACTGAAATAAATGAACTTTTGCACGATGTTATATTTTTTTGAGTTTCACCTGTACAATAAAAACAAATACAGCAAGTCATATTTAACAATATTTTTTTAAAATTAACTTATGATAAAAAAATCCAAAACCGTTTCAGGCATAATCTTATTAAATATGTCCTTAGGTGAAGTAATAGAGCATTCTGCTTGTATTAAGTCCAGGACAATCCAATAAAATATGTTTGAATCTTACAAAATATGCATAAAGTTGGGTCTTCGCATAGTACAACAAGGCTCCTTTTAAGTCAATGCCAAATTAAAATGTCCTTGGACAAACTACATCACATTGTAATCCGGCCCTGTGACCAACACTCGTGGGTTTAACACGATGGCGCTTTGATAACTAACAATCTCTACATCTAAATGTTAATGGTTTCCTCTGGACTCTATTATTTCCCAGTTGGAAACGGTGTAATGTACGAGGAAGAACAGACGTGACTCAGCATAATAAAGCATCAAGTATCCTCTCCACCAAACCTCCCAGATCTTATTCTCCTCT
Source organism: Rhinichthys osculus (assembly GCA_029959095.1). Taxonomy (NCBI): domain Eukaryota; kingdom Metazoa; phylum Chordata; class Actinopteri; order Cypriniformes; family Leuciscidae; genus Rhinichthys; species Rhinichthys osculus. The sequence continues at coordinate 57,606,196 of JARWKJ010000004.1, read as the reverse complement.
CGCTACACTTACCCCGAGACTGACTGCACCTTCCACCCGGATTTACATTTCGCTTTAAAGCCAGCAAGACTTATAATTGAGTCTTAAGAATAGCTGTTCCCAGATCAGAGGTCACGGAGAGGCGAACCGCTATCGGAAAACCACTCAAGAAAAGAGAACAGATAAAAGCAATAAAGAGCTCATTGTCGTTTTTTTTGGCCGGCGGTCGCTTTCCCTGTTTTCTCCAATTTCTTTAAAGAGAGATGCTTTAGAGATACTCACCCAAAGACTGAACAACGGCAGGCAAACTCTGTGCGTAATGGATTAGCTCACCTAAAAATCAAAATGAAAACATTTACTTTCCTCAGTGAAACGCAAACGGAGATATTCAGAGTGTCTGTGCTTCTGTTATCCACATAAGAAGAGTGGAGGGGGATTTATCCGGTCAAAATGTACCACAAAAATCCACGTATAAATTTTACAACCAAGACTCATTGGAAATTTTTTTGACATTTTTGCAAATCTCTCAAAATGTACCTTATTTTCATGCACAATACTATGTAATGAGCTCCAAATTAGGTTATGTTTAGTGTAGGTGCTACACTGTAAAAAAAAAAAGTTAAATTTAAAAATACGGTAGCAACGTTTTAGGTTTTACAGACTTTTAACCGTATATAATTTTACAGCAATAAACCGTATTTCATTATCTGTTATAATGTTAATTTACTGACCCTTTGAAGTACTAATATCTGTTTTTTTTCCATTGTAATACACTGACAGCCAACAATCACAGCAGTGATGAGAGTCACATGATCAACCCAAAGCTCAACATAAGCAGCTCTTCCACAAGAGGGTTATTACTAATATATAGAAGCTGCACAGTCTCATTCTCACAAACATTAAACACCATCATGGTAACATGTTGAAATTAAAAAAATGCAATAAGCATTAATTTAACAACATTAAATGTAACATAAAACCCTAATGTACATAACTGATTAGAAAAAAACTAAGAAAATTATGAAGAAACAGTTATTTCAAAACAAAATACATCAAATATGAAGTGTCACACAGGGAATTGTGGGAATGTCAATTTACATTTTTTCACTGTAAATTACACAATGACTTGTTCTTTTTCACTTCCAAAAACTGTAAATTTAACGGTATTTTACAGTAAAATTACATTAAATGTACCATTATATATATCACAGTTATTTACCGTATATAGTAAGGAAACTTGCTGTTAACCAATTAACAGTTATTCACTGTAGCATTTTTACAGCCTTTTACCATTAAAATCACGATCATTTTTTACAGTGTATGCTATTTTCAAACGCAAGAGATCACTGTCAAGCTCCAAAGATCATATAAAGATATTGCAAAAATCCACGTATTAAGATATCGATAGTGGGAGTTCATTGGAAATTCATTTCGGACTCATTGGAAAAACGTGACTCTGCTGACATTTTTGTAAAACTCCTTTAAATGTACCGCATATAAGATTTATTTTCATGCACAATACTATGTAATGAGCACAAAATTATGGTATAGTGCATGATTTGTAAACTAATTATTTTTGATGTTTGCATCACACAATCCAGATCCGGTCCACACCTGGGCTGTGTGGAATCCATGTGTACCGGATGTGGGCCGGATCTGGGCCGACTGTCTGGGTAAATGTAAATGTAATCATCTCCATGTGTATGTGTCTGCTGTAGTAAACTTGCTCTGATACACCACTGCACTCGTGATGTTGTAACATACTTGTTTTGGTCACATACTAAATGAAGGGGATCCATTCATCCAAGAGCAGAGTTAAAGCTCCAGTCGGCAAGTCTGGCAGATTGAGTGGATTTAGGAAAATTTTGAATGTTTACAACTCTCATGCCCCTCCCCCACTATCAACGGATACCCTCCCATCCAGTTCATGCTCGTCAGTGCGTGTGCACCAGATTTTCAGTGAACGCCAGGGCTCTCAAGTGTCCCGCATTGAGCGTGACAGTCACTCATTTCGGTCTTTTGTCACGCTCTCCCGCCACACATTGTATTTCTCACGCTGAAAAACTATTTGAAATATATTTAATATGCCGCAGCGCCCCAAAACTCTGGCCGCGCCGCTCTCACTGTGGAACCGGCATGAATCAAGTGCGTTTCCTCTGGTGTTGTTCGTCGAGCTGCACAATAGCCAATCAGAAAATAGCACTATTGTATCTGGGTAAGATTTAACGCAACAACCAATGACAAAAATGTATCCAGCCGATGTATCCCGTCGGCTGGGTGTCACTCTTACCTGTCTTCAAAACTTGAGAGCCCTGGAACGCGCCCGTCTCATCAGCATCCATCAACACCATGGAGTATTTGGAGGTATGCTGTCCTGGCTAATCTACCGGTAGATTGCAATTGCTAACGTCATTTATACTCTAAATGAGCTTACTTGATTTTCCGCCATCACTCTTCATTACTGCGCGAACTTCCGCGAACTTCAGGCGTGTGCATGTGATTGTAGCGTGCGCGAGGGGTGGCGTGTGCCCGATCTGTGATTGACAGTCAGATCTCACACCCCCCTGCGCTGATTGGACATGATGATCCGGGAGCTGTGGATTTTTGCAAAACAAATAACACGCTCCAGGTGGAGTTAGAAGCTCGGGTTTTTTTCTAAAACCACTTTATTTATGTTGTTCTGTCAGATTATAGTGTCGATTTCACTGAATATGATCAAAAAAATGAGCCCGACGGCAGCTTTAAGTGTATTGTCCCGAGAAAAATGGCGTTCGTAGGCTCCAGTTTTGTATCCTGCCTCTCACGGGGATTTCGGATGCCCCAACGCCTGTGATGAGAAGACCAACGCCTGCGACGAGACGACTCAACGCCGGCGATATGTTATCCCCTTAATATTACATGATTAACTAAATGTATTTTTTCCAGGTACTTTCTGATATGCACTTACTGTAAAGCTTATTTGAAACCCTATGATTGTTAGCCAGAGGAGAACTGGCCCCTGACTAGCCTGGGTTCTCCCAAGGTTTTTTTCTCCATCCAATCTGATGGAGTTTTGGTTCCTTGCCACTGTCGCCTTGCTTTTGGCTTGCTTAGTTGGGGATATTTAATATTCAACAATATTATTGAACTGTGTTGTACTACTTTCATGTTATCACTGTGAAGCTGCTTTGATGCAATCTGTATTGTGAAAAGCGCTATATAAATAAATGTGACTTGACTTGACTATTTACGTTTTTGTGAGATGACCCAAATATCATATATATATATATATACAGAGTTCCCACACCTTGGTTAACTTTAAATTCAAGGACTTTCCAGGTCCAATACCGTCCACTTCAAGGCCTTAATGTGGGGACAAGAGCAAGGTTACATCGTTCCAGCCTATTTTTTTTTCACGGTGTGTCTGTGAAATGTTGACGTTAGTGATGCACCGATGTGAAAATTGTGGCCGATACCGATAACCGATATTAATATTGCTGTTATGGCCGATACCGATATTTACCGATGTCGATATCTCTGTATAGAAAACACATAGCGAGGATAAGGGCTGCAAGATATTGGTAAAAAATGGCATTGCGATATTTTATTTTTCTGCGATATATATATTGCTATATTAAAAACTATTTCACCAGATGACTTGAATAGCTCTATTTGGAAAGAATGAATCATTCTAGAATGACTGGGGTTGTTTTGTCATGGAGTAAATCCGCATATAAACTAATATTAATAGAATGTTAACTAATGTAGTTAACTAGACTTTAATAAATGGAACCTTATTGTAAAGTGTTTCCGATTTATGTCTCTTGAGTTCAGTGTTGGACAGATCAGTTGTTTTAACCATTCATTAAAGTGAATCGGTTCAAAGGAGTCATTAGTTCGCGAATCGGACGTGTCATTAACGGACCATCCAGGCAGTTTAGGACATCGCACAAGATTTGTCTCAACACAGAAAAAAATTCATCCCTATAGATTTTTTTTTTGTTTTTGTTTATTGAAAGTGTGGTTTGTCATCTGAATGTGTGGAAAGCTTTTCAGAGAAGATAAGGTAACGTTATTTTAGCACAATTCACAACCAGTGGTAGTTAAGAAAAAAAAACTTTGGTTCCCTTTCAAGGGAACTTCGAGCTGCGTTTGAGACGCGGTGGGAACGCTCTGCGTGATTGCGTCATGAAGCACGTGTAAAATCAGTCCAATGGAAGCCCGATACGTCATGGGTGACGTCATAGACCAGGAAACTATAAAGCACCCTTGAAAACAGACCGCGACAGCTTCTGTTGTCTTCAGCAAGCGCTCTCTGTGATTCTGTCCTTGTCTATTTATTGTTGTTTGTCAAGCCCAATATATATATCACTATCTATCATTATGGCGAGCAAAGCAATATTATAGACGTTGTGTTGTTCCCTGCCCTCGTTACATCACGGGTGGGGACACACATCAGCTTTTTGTTGCTGTTTGGGAGTGGAGCATGCAACAGTCATTTCTCGAGGGATCTGACTGTGCATTGCGAGAAGCTGTCCGTGAGGACGCTCCGCTCCCGCCGGGCGTTCTTCGAGGAGGACGTTTCGGTTCGCGTTCCCCGAGCGGGTCTCTCTGTTGCCGAGGCTCGGAGACGGCTCGTATTTCGGGGTTCGAAAACGGATCTGACAGCGGGGGTTGGGACGGGCTCCGCCTTTTCTCAGCTTTCACATGCCAGATCTATTGTGCTGCGATTTCCAGTTCCGAGGAATTGGTATCGTTAGTGTTTTGTTTAAAAAGAAAGAGAACAAAACAAATACAAATCTTTATAAAAAGGCAGATGTTTGAGTTTTCAATGAATACATTTTCCAGCTCATAACTCTGTTGAATAAAGAGGAGCTTTTTTAAAGAGAAAAAAGGAGGTTTTATCTAGTGCTGTTGCCAGTTTAATATTTACTGGCCAGTTGAACATGAGATTGAAAATAAAGAAGAGTTTGTTAGATGAACTGTATCTTAAAACAGGAAAACTCTGTATCTCAGCCTCCTCGTCGGGGACTGTGGTTTTTCCCTATCTCCACACTGAGGTGTCGAGATCGTGGAATAAACCGGTTTGTATTTTATGTGTTTAATCCCCAGATGTCTGACTATAGTAATGTTTGGGTATTAAGTATCATAGTATGACATTGCCTCGGGTTAAAGAGACGCTTGCGAGCTTTCTCTCTCCCGAGTCGGCGTTATCGTTATTAACCCCGACGTTACCCACCAGCCATCTTAATAATGAATACATTTTTATTAGGCAGCGCTGGTGGGTAGAGTATATAAGGACATGGATGAATGTGAGGGGCGACTCTCTGAGGAGGGTCGCAGCGCTGCCAGTTCGGTTGTTTCCTGCTGGTGGCCGCAGAGTGATATATATATGTATATATATATATATATATATAAGTTTTTTCTGATATAAAGATAAAGGAAAATAAAGATATAATTATGTCTGTTCTTCTGGACGCTCCGCTTTCAAGAAAACTAAGAAATAAACCATTCAGCGGCGTTCCAGAGGTTTCTTCCTCACCAATCTAATGTTCCTGAGACGGCCAAAAAATATTATGCTCCTCTCAGCACAAAGTGCAAAACAGAGCGTCGCCATTCGGGCTCCTCCGCAATTGAGGGGTACCTGGGTGGCGGTCGCAGTCTAGCCAGTTAGAGACATGCAAGATCTGAGGACTGTTTTATCTCTAAAATAGCTTTGACAAAGAAGAAGCCCTGACGCCGAGGCGATCAGGCTTCTAAGGGTGGTCCCCTCTGGGGTAGGGACGGTTTTGAGAAATCGTTTCTCCTCAGCGCCCTTTGGGGTGCGACTCTCTGAGGAGGGTCGCAGTACTGCCAGTTCGGTTTCCCTGCCGGTTCGCCGTTTCAGGGCACCAAGGTGTCAGTGTCCCCAAACGAGCCTTCAAATAAGAAAAAAGAAGAGCAGTCAGTTCGGTTTCCCTGCCGGTTCGCCGTTTCAGGGCGCCGAAGTGCCTGCTTTTTTCAACGATCCTCTGAGGAGGGTCGTAGGAACTAAGCTAGTTACTAAGCTAAGCAAGATCTGAGGACTGTCATCATCTCTAATAAAGCTTAGACAAGAAGTCCTGTCGCAAGAAAACGAGGCTATCAGGCTTCTGAGGGCTCCTCCGGGGCAGGGACGGTTTTGAGAAATCGTTTCTCCTCGGCGACCTCTGGGGTGCGACTCTCTGAGGAGGGTCGCAGCGCTGCCAGTTCGGTTGTTCCCTGCCGGTTCGCCGTTCAGGGCACCGAGGTGTCAGCGTCCCCATACGATCCTCCGAGGAGGATCGTAGAGCGGTCAGTTCGGTTGTTCCCTGCCGGTTCGCCGCTTCAGGGCACCGTAGTGACTGTTCAACCAAGGGACGGTTTTGAGAAATCGTTTTTCCTCTGGGGTGCAACTCTTTGAGGAGGGTTGCAGCGCTGCCAGTTCGGTTGTTCCCTGCCGGTTCGCCGTTCAGGGCACCGAGGTGTCAGCATCCCCATACGATCCTCCGAGGAGGGTCGTAGAATGGTCAGTTCGGTTGTTCCCTGCCGGTTCGCCGCTTCAGGGCGCCGTAGTGACTGTTCAAACAAATCCAGAGGCCAGTCTTGAGAGACTGGTTCCCCTAGTAAATTTCTGGCAGCGTGGAAACTACTGCCACATATATTCTCAGTGGGTCCTGCACACTATAGAAAAGGGTTTCAGAATTCAGTTCGGTTCTCGTTCGCCCAGATTTCTAGGGGTCCTCCTCTCATTGGTGGACCCCGAGCAGGCTTTGGTTATGGAGCAGGAAGTACTGTCACTTCTGCAAAAGGAGCTGTAGAAGGGGTTCCTCCTCCCAGCAGACAGCCATTACTTCATTGTTTCCGAAAGAGGATGAGGGAGGTTCCCGAGGTTTGCTTTCGGGGGCGAAGCATACCATTATCGGGTTCTTCCATTCGGCCTAGGTTTATTACCCCACACCTTTACAGTATGCGTGGATGCAGCTCTGGCTCTTCTGAGACTCCAGGGCATTCGCGTATTATACTACATCAATGATTGGTTGCTCCTAGCTCAATCTGAGTTTATGGCAGTTCGGCATCGAGATGTCGTTCTGTCTCATTAAGGATGTTGGGGTTGCCTCTCAACGCCAAGAAGAGTGTGCTCTGAGGACCACTTTTCTAGGTGTAGCAATTCTTACAGCCGTAATGGGGTATATCTAGGCCAGTCACTCACTGTGAAACAGTTTCAGACGGGTGGGTCTCATGGCAGTTGCGTCCAACGTGTTACTTTTGGCCTTCTGTTCATGAAACCCCTGCAGTGGTGGCTCAGGACCAAGGGGTTTTCTCCGAGGGGAAATACATTTTCGCATGATCAAGGTCACGCGGCTATGCCTTCGTGCTTCGGTCATGTGGAAGAACCTTGGTTCCTCGCCCAGGCCCAGTGTTGGGGGCTTCTTGTCGACGCATATTGCTATCGACGGATGCTTCCCTCACAAGTGGGGGCGATCATGAGTGGTTGCTCGGCGAATGGCGGACAACACACTGATGGTCTCGTATATCAGAGCAGATATCCTGTTGAGGCAGGGGCTGAGGCCCAGGGGATTGGAGACTTCACCCCGAGGTGGTGGAGCTTCTTAGGGAGAACTTTGGTCTAACTAAAGTCAAGTCGACCTTTCACATCGTTTGTACAACGCATTGCTCTATATGGTTCCCCCTCACGCAGCCAGCTCTTCTCGGACTGGATGCGATGGTGCAGGTGTGGCCGAGGCTGCACCTGTACGCATTTCCCCCGATATCTATGCTCCCGGAGGTTCTGGAGAGGGTTCGCCGGGAAGGGGCTCATCTGCTACTAGTAGCCCCATACTGGCCGACTCGAGTTTGGTTCTCGGACTTTGTCTCCTCTGGACGGCTCTCCCATGGAGATTCCGTTCAGGAGGGACCTGCTGTCCCAGGCAGGGGGCACAATATTTCACCCTCGACCGGAGTTGTGGAAACTGTGGGCCTGGCCTCTGAGGGGGCCAGGCTCATAGAATCCAGTCTCTCGACTGAGGTCGTTGAGACATTCTCCATTCCAGAGCTCCTTCCACGAGAAGACTGTATGCACTGAAATGGAAATTTTCTCCACCTGGTGTGGTGAGCGTCAGTTAGATCCTGTTAACTGCCCTGTTGGTTCAGTTCTCGATTTTCTGCAAGACCGTTTCTCTGCTGGATTATCTCCTTCCACCTTAAAAGTTTATGTGGCGGCTATTTCGGCCTATCATACCCCTCTGGGGGGTACTTCTTTTGGGAGAGATCCTCTGATTACTCGTTTTCTCCGTGGTACATTGAGGTTGAGACCTGCACTGCACTCTAGAGCACCGGCTTGGGATTTAGCCATTGTACTTGATGGTCTGGCTCTGGCTCCCTTCGAGCCTATTGAAGAGGTTTCAGAAAAATTCCTCACTTTGAAAGCTTTATTTCTCCTTGCTATTTCATCTATCAAGAGAATTGGAGATTTGCATGCCCTGTCGGTTGCTCCGTCATGTCTGGAATTTGCACCTGGTATGGTGAAAGCATTTCTATACCCTAGACCGGGTTATATTCCTAAGGTCCCAGTTAATGTTGGGGGCCCAATAGTGTTGCAGGCCTTTTATCCTCCACCTTTTAATACCCCAGATCAGGAACAACTGAACCTGTTATGTCCAGTTCGGGCATTGGATGCCTACGTTCACAGAGCTGCCCTGTGGCGTAAGTCAGAGCAGTTATTTGTATTTTTTGGGTCACTCAGAAGAGGGTGCCCTGCATCTAAACAGGTTATGAGCAAATGGATAGTCGAGGCTATATCATTGGCTTATGAAGCGGTCGGTCAGCCTTCACCTATGGCTGTACGGGCCCATTCTACAAGGAGTATGGCGGCCTCTACGGCCTTAATTTCGGGTGTTTCCCTTCTTGACATTTGTAATGCGGCAGGTTGGTCCTCTCCACATACATTTGTCAAGTTTTATGACCTTGACCTCTCCACTCCAGGGGCGAGGTTGCTTGCTTCTTAGTGTGTGCAAGGACTTCACACAGAACGGGCATTTGTCACTATGGCGTAGTGGGTATGGGGTTCCCACCGCGTCTCAAACGCAGCTCGAAGTTCCCTTGAAAGGGAACGTCTCAGGTTACGTATGTAACCCTGGTTCCCTGAGAGGGAACGAGACGCTGCGTTTGCCTGCCATACTTCCTGCATGCCCTGATCGACTTGCTTCAGACTTTTTCAGAAGCTGTCGCGGTCTGTTTTCAAGGGTGCTTTATAGTTTCCTGGTCTATGACGTCACCCATGACGTATCGGGCTTCCATTGGACTGATTTTACACGTGCTTCATGACGCAATCACGCAGAGCGTTCCCACCGCGTCTCAAACGCAGCGTCTCGTTCCCTCTCAGGGAACCAGGGTTACATACGTAACCTGAGACGTCTTCCGACCTTTTACCATCGTGTATTCTCAAAGATATTCAGTCAACTCAATTCTTTAATATGCGCGAGGGATAGAGAGAGAGAGCAAGACAGTTTGAAGACGGTGAGAGTGCGCGCGTGCGCGCGCGACCGGGGCTTTCTCTCTCTGCTCGTTCTCTCAGTTAAACAAGTGCAACAGTCACTCATCTACAGAGCCGGCCCTAGACCTTTGGGGGCCCTAAGCAAAATTTGGTTGGAGGCCCCTTTGACCGTTTTAAGGCCTAAAGAAAAGCAATGACTACCTTATAACTATACCATACTATATAACTATATTATACTGTATATACTATGTTTGATGTCTAACAGGAAAATTATGATACCACTGAGCTGAATGGCAGTGCAAGACACACACACACACACACACTGATTAACTTGCTGAATAAAAAGACAGATAAAGTGATTATCACTGAACAAAGATACATTTTTATTGACAGCAGAGTTTAAGAGTCACAAAAAACTACAGCACATATATATATATATATATATATATATATATAAAATTTAAATTAAATAGAGCAAATAGAATAACATTTAAATATAATATTATATAACATATAACATCTAAAACACCACAAAGAAGATCAATAGTAACGATATTAAGAATAAGGTAACATTTCAATATAACTATTAAAATCCAATCCAAATAAAGAAAATAATTATACATAAAGTTAGACTTAATTTTTAAAATGCAGAAGGTTATCATTTTACAGCCCCTTTATACTCACCAACAGCTGGAGCTTTGCTTACTGGCAGCATATAACGTTACTTTAATAGTGCTCCTAGGGGACATAAGGAGTAAACTAATGTTAGCCCTTTAGTGTAGAATCCAAACTGGGTTTATATTGTTCTGTTAAATGCTTTAACAGTAACACCACAGCAAATGGTATAGGCCTAATACCAAACCAATTTTATGCAGCATGTTATTAGCATGTAAGTTAAACAACTGTAGAAAATTAATACAAGCACGATTTAGGCTAATGTTAAGACTTGTAGTGCAGATTATCCATATTACAGAAATCGGAAAATTAAGCCTACAGTCTTACGTACCTTTATCTTCTTGCTTCTCTTCTTCCAGGCTCTTTTTTGTCGTTTTTCTTGGCCAGAAAGATATTTTCGTTTCTTGTCAGACATCGTCGATTCGTCGGAGTCGCTAACTGACTGACCAAGTGACAACGAGTGACATCATAGGGGCAGTCGGGATCAAGACGCGCGCGCGCCTTCGCGGGGAGCTCCCGGTTGATTTGCCTTAATACAGAACTAAATAAATAACAACTCTGTGCTTATCATGATGCCTGATAAAGAGCGCTGTAGGTCCATTTCTTTTTATTTATTTATTTTATGTTACTTTCGTTGTCCGATTCCCCCCCCCCCCCCACTAGCTAGCAGTGACTCTAGGGGGCCCTCTGCTGGCCACGGGGCCCTTTGCAATTGCAACGGTCGCTTAGTGGCTCGGCCGGCTCTGCTCATCTACATCACTCACCGGTCAAATAAGGCTTTGGCGGGACAAAAAGACGCCTTAGTAAGGCTGACAGAAAACAGCGCGTAAGTTCCAGTCTTCTTGCGCTTGATGTTTAAACCATGGTTTAAACTGACAGGACTTGTGCTAGTACATGCGCTCGTGCAAAAACAAACATCCCCGCCCCCACACTCACATCTACACGCACGTCAAATACACAGGAATGATTATCGGCCTGTTCACATCGGCCCTATTTTGACATCGGAACCATACCGATGTGTAAAAAATTGACTATATCGGCCGATATTATACTAGTGCACCACTAGTTGACGTACCATCGTAATAGTTTTGTACACATGTGAACGTCACGGCAACGCACAACACACAAAGTCGCGTGGGAAACACTTAACGCGTAAATGCGTGTAACTAACCTAAATCAAGCAAGCTAGAATGCATAGGCCACGAGGTGTTGGCGAAATAACACATTAACGGACTGGAGGGAATAATATGGAATTTGTTTTCCAGAAAACTTCTTGCACAAAATAAATTCAAGCACTTTCAAGGGCCTGTATCTATGCATGTTTATTTTTAAAAACATTCCAGGGTCTTGAATTTTTTTTTTTTCAAACTTTCAAGGATTTCAAGGACCCGTGGGAACCCTGAGTGTCAGCAAATCCTTACATCCAAAGAAAAGAAAAATCATAACTTCATCATGTTTGAGTCCAGGCAGAAATAAAGTCATTTTCTCTCCACACCACGAGTAGTTCGGGTGAGAGGCGAGTGTTTCCAATATCCCGAAAGTTCAATAGAAATCCAGGAGTAAGAAGTCCAACATAAAACGTTTCAAACCATAGCCAAAGGTGTAGAATAAGACAAAACATAGTCCAGATGAAGTTGAATGAAGCCAAAAGAAAACCCTCTGAACAAATAGGCAAACACAAATCAAAATATGCAATTGACACAGATAATAACCATAGAATTACTAACTTACATTGAGCTGTAGAACCAAAACGATTCCTCATAATAGGGTTTTTTGCATCCGGCTCAGTTGAGCAAACACTCGAAGCCACGCCCGTGTGCCAGAGACTGTTGCTGTGTGTTGCAAATGTGTTTTTATCTGACGTTTGCGTTTGCTAACACTATTGGTTAGG